>JABUQX010102349.1:5000-11151 GCA_015478945.1 Trachelipus rathkii | reverse complement strand
TGCCTGGTCCACCCCTATACCATTCCATTCCTTCTTTATATATATACTCTTTCTATATATACTCCATATATATATATATATATATATATATATATATATATATATATATATCACTCTCTCTACTATATCACTATATATATATATATATATATATATATATATTTTCCCTATTAAAGATCTTTAAAAGTGATATTTATAAACTCCCCTCTCTCTGGGGCTCCCACAGGGGAGTTCCCCTCTGGGTGCTCCTTTCTGGGGGCCCTCTCTTGGGGACCCCCCCCCTCTCTCTGGGGCTTCCCTCTTTGGGGCTCACCTGGGGACCCTCTTTGAGACCCCTCTACTGAGCAGGAAGGTGTGTGAGGGCCCCTCTACTAAAGCAGCAAGGAAAGAAGGCAGGCAGGCAGGCGGTGCGCATTTTCGTCGACTCAGATCAAACGCGACGCAGGCAGCGACGTATTCCGGCAGAAGGGCGACTCTTTCGGGCATTGCGATCGGCGGCATCGTCGATCAACGCAGCTCATCCGTGCGCCATCAGGAACGTCATCCGGCACATCTCCGACGCTTATCAGCGGCGATCGATTTCGGGATCGGCGGCGATCATTGCTTCAGGATGTTGCGGCAGGCAGGATCAGCGGCAGACACGCTTTTGGACGGGATCAGCGGCAAACGCAGATCAAACCCGGATCAGACGACCATTCAGCAAACGCGCTTGCGGCGGCAGCTTGCGGCAGCAGCAACGGCAACGCGGCAGCGGCAGCGCTGGAAATCAGCGCCCAGTCCATCGGCGATCATCAGCGGCGCGGCGTCAAATCAACGGCATCACGGCACCAGCGTGCATCGCGGAAAGAGATCAGGAAAATCGGTCGGAAATCATTTTCGTCGAATCTCCGGCTCGAGACAAAGAGATGGATACGACGACTCGACTCGTGACCTCGAAACTCGACTCATTCGTCATTTTCGATAAATCCGCGGCGACTCGTCAGGCGGCGACTCGTCACGTCGTGCGCGGCGGCGTCTTCCGGCCCGTCGGCAAAAATCAGCGCGTCGTCAGGCAACATCTGGCGGAAGGAAAGAAGGAAGGAATGGAAAAGGAAGGAATAGGAAAGGAAGAAATAAAAGAAGAAAGGAAGAAAGGCAGGCATGAAGGAAGGAAGGCAAGAAGTAATTATTGTATAATTTCCATAATAATTTTACAATTATAATTTCAATGCATATCAGTATACAAATTTTATAATTTTCAGTTGACATTATAAATATTTATCATGTAATAAATGTTTTCTAATTGCTATAATTCATGTTTGAGGAGATTGAGGGTAAATTGCAGGGGTGGGGGGGGGGGGTGGGGGTGGTGGTGGGGGGGGGGGAGGGTTAGGGGGTTTGTTTGTTCTCTTTGTACAATTCCCAGGTCAGGTTTTATTTATTCTTAGGAGTGTTTCTTTACACAAAACAAATTGCCCTGAATCCCATAAAAAAATCAAGTAGGTTCCAATGGGTTTTAAGTTAATATTATTTTAAAACCCACTGGAACCTACTGGAATTTTTGGGATGTGAGAAAGCTGTGATTCTTTTAATAAATCTTGATAAGCGTTAAGTGTTAAGTTTTATTTGTTGAAATGAAACATTAAAATAAATAGTAATTCAGTTATTTTACAGTGCCAATTAGGTTTATTTCCTACTTAATTAAAAAAAAAATAAATAAATAAAAAGAATTATATGTAACAACGAATATAAATTTTTTTTTCAAAAATCATCCCATTTGGGTCAACCTTTATAGTCTATTAAATTATATTCTATTTTTTCTAAAAAAAAAAAAAATATAAAAATATATATATATATATATATATATATATATATATATATATATTATATATATATCTATATATATAAGTATGTATCAAATGAATAATAATAATATGTATGTAAATATGTATGTTAGCAGCTTTACAATATCTTTTCAAGAAATATGTAATGTATGTATGTATGTAATTTGTTCTTGAAAAAAAATAATAATAATATATATGTATGTATATGTATGTATGTAATAATAATTATATATATATATATATATATATATATATATATATATACATTAATATATATATATATATATATATGTATGTATATGTATATATAATATATGTATATATATATGTATGTATGTGTGTAATATATGTATATGTATGTCATGTATGTTCTGTATATCTCAACAAAATACGTTTGCCTTAATATGTGTTGCCATATATAATATGTGTATGTGTATGTATGTAATATGTATAATAATAATATGTGTATGTGTATGTGTGTATGTATGTATGTATGTATATGTAATAATAATATGTGTAATAATAATAATAATAATAATAATATGTATATATGTATAATATGTGTTTCTATATGTTATGTATGCAATAACAACAACATATATATATATATATATATATATATATATATATATATATATATATATATATATATATATATATATATATATATATATATATATATATATATTTTTTATTATAAGAATTAAGAATATTAATAAGAAGCAGTAAGTTAAGCTATGTGATTATTACATAATATAAGTGGACTTCAGATTAGAAGGAGGCGTAAAGCTTTCGATCTTTACTAGATCCTCCTTCAGACGCTATGAATTGAACTAAATGAAAATTTATATAAAAGAAATATATTTGTTAGAAAAATGTTGTGATTTAGTAGTTGTTGTGAAGTGTGAGTTAATAAGTGCAAAGGAGAATACTAGACCCCACCTAAACAAAATAATGAAAACCACACCTTTTTTCACTAAGTTTAGCTAATTTAATTCCATTTAAATTATTTTAACAACTTTTCTAACAATACATTTCTTTTATATAAATTTATTAGACCACGAACAGCGACTCTGGCGAATCTAGTAAAAAGATACGCTTCCTATATGTGGCGTCACTGTTAATATGATATCAATAACTTTAACACTTGTTCTTATTAATGTCTAAACTTATAATATTACCACCAAACTCAGTATGTAGCTTTTGAATCTTCCATATATATATAT
Source organism: Trachelipus rathkii (assembly GCA_015478945.1). Lineage (NCBI taxonomy): Eukaryota > Metazoa > Arthropoda > Malacostraca > Isopoda > Trachelipodidae > Trachelipus > Trachelipus rathkii. Next base: position 8,102 of record JABUQX010102349.1, on the reverse strand, counting down.
ATATATATATATATATATATATATATATATATATATATATATATATATATATATATATATATATATATATATATATATATATATATATATATCTCTATAACCTCTACATATATGTGTTATGCCTCCTTACAGACTAATAAATACCCACGTGGACGTGTACTGGAGATAGGGCCGGTGAGCTTTCATGATGTACGTAGAGAGGAAATAAGAAGGATTTTGATCATTGGGCAGAATTGGGCAACGAAGGATGGGATTATGAAACCGTTCTTGATTACTTCAAAATCGAAGATTTTCAGGAAACGCAAGTGATGAGGATAATTATGTCAAATAATGGCGTAATATTAGTATTATTATTACTCTAGCCAACAAAAAAAAATTTTTGCTGCAGGATATTTATCGAATTTATAGTATATCGGGTGTGCTGATTTCAAAAATGACATTAGTTTTCCAAGATTGACTCTAGTTCTTGAGATGCAGGGTGTTCCAGATATACTCTTATACAAATATCTTTTTAATGCATATTTTACAGTAATATCGTTTTATTTCTTTTTAAGGGGTTTACCTTTATATATACTTTATTTTTTTTCTATTTTTCTTAACACTAAGAGTACTTCACGAAGAGCCTGTTTGAATATCCCTGATAATTCTGCTACATCTGTGGTGAATATTGCCAGGAGAACCAAAGAAGAAATGTTACTAACTTTGTGAAGCAAGCATATCCGGCATACTTTGGAATGAAACTCAGAGACCAAGATAAGTCTTGGGCTCCCCATATCAGTCTCTGAAACGTGTGTCGAAAAAATCACGTCAGTGGAAAAGCTGGAAAAGGTTTAAATTTACTGGTGCCTATGTATGGTGGCGGGGGGGCCAAAAAAAGATCTGCAAGTGACTGTTATTTTTTGTTTGGTTAATGTGAAGGTATCAATCGTTACAAGAAACGTAAATTTGAGTATCCGGATTTGGGATCAGCAAGGCGACCTGTACCACACTATGTCCCGATCGAGTGTTCACTACACTCCCAGACCTAGCATTGTCTGACGAAGAAGATATCCAGGATTTGATCACGTGCAGATGGTGGTAGTGAATATGAAGAAAATACTTCTACACAGCAACAGTTCTCCCAGGAAGAATCGATGATTTAGTACGAGAGTTAAGTCCCTCCAAGCAAGATTCTGAGCTTTAGCATCTAGACTAGTGAAAAGAACTGTCTCAGGCCGAATGTAAAATAACTTTTTTTCCGGACAAGAGAGGTGGTACTTCTTCCATATTTCATTGAAGAAGAAGGCCTAGTATACTATAGGAACATTCCTGGACTCCTATTCCAAATGGGGTTACCTAAATACCGACCAGAAGATTGGCGATTGTTTATGGATAGTTCAACGAGAAGCTTGAAGTGTGTTTTTGAACAATGGCAATAGTTATACATCGATTCCAATAGGTCACTCAACAAAACTGAAAGAGGAATATGAAAATATAAGAATGATCTTGCAGAAGCTTAGATATAATGAACACCAGTTGTCTATATGCGTTGATTTGAAGATGGTCAACACTCTTACTTGGGCAGCAAAGCGGATATACTAAATACCCTTGTTTCATATGCTTTGTGGGATAGTAGGGCTAAAAAAGACCACTGGGTAAAAGTTGTATGGCCTGCTAGGAAAATATGACTGTAGGTGCATCATATCATTAATGAACCACTGGTTGACAGGGGAAAAATTATTTTCCACCACTCCACATCAAACTAGGACTGATGAAGCAATTTGTTGGGGCTAGGCAAAGATGGTGAATGTTTCAAATATATATTGCAGATTTTTTCCAGGGTTGAGTAATATGGAGAAACTCAAAGCTGGAATCTTTAGCGCTTCTCAAATTCGCCAAATCATCAAGGATGACAATTTCATAAATTCCATGACTGATATTGAAGCATCTGCCTGGAAAGGTTTTGTCTTGGTTCAGAACTTTTGGGCAACCATAAATCTGCTAACTATGTAGAACTCGTAACAGAAAATGCTTTCAGACTTCAAAATTTGAATGCTAATATGAGCATAAAAGTTCACTTTCTAAATAGTCACTTAGATCGTTCCGGATAATCTAGGATGTTATATTGAGGAACAAGGGGAAAGGTTCCATCAAGATATCAAGGTGATGGAAGAAAGATACCAGGGAAGATGGGATAACACATGATGGCCGACTATTGTTGGAGCCTTCAACGTGCTTTCCACATTCTGCACACAGAAGACAATCCTTATAGACAGAGATTTGTAATGCATTAATTGTGATTTCATTGTACTGAATTGAATGTTTTGACCAATTAGCTTTTATTTACTTACTCATTAACAATTTGATATATATATTTCGTGTTTTTTTGTGAATTCGTTACAAACTAACATAAATTGTTGTTATTATTGTATTTTTGTGACCACCCCCTGTATCTCAAAAACAAGAGCCAATCTAGGAAAACGGGGATCATATTCGGAATCAGAGCAACAAGATACCTATAAAATGACCAAATGTTTTGCCGCATTCCATTCCATTCCATTCCATTCCATTCCATTCCATTCCATTCCATTCCATTCCATTCCATTCCATTCCATTCCATTCCATTCCATTCCATTCCATTCCATTCCATTCCATTCCATTCCATTCCATTCCATTCCATTCCATTCCATTCCATTCCATTCCATTCCATTCCATTCCATTCCATTCCATTCCATTCCATTCCATTCCATTCCATTCCATTCCATTCCATTCCATTCCATTCCATTCCATTCCATTCCATTCCATTCCATTCCATTCCATTCCATTCCATTCCATTCCATTCCATTCCATTCCATTCCATTCCATTCCATTCCATTCCATTCCATCCATTATTCCATTATTCCATTATTCCATTATTCCATTATTCCATTCTTGTGACTGGGTCACAGTTATTGGGTTATTGCATTGAATTTATTGATTCAATTGTTATTATAGTTGTTGTTATTTTATTGTTATTGTTATTGTTTTCATTATTATTATTTAAATGTAGTGGTAGCAGCAAGAGCTGTGGAAGTAAGTAGTAGTAGTAGTAGTAGTAGTAGTAGTAGTAGTAGAGGTAGTAGT
>JABUQX010102349.1:0-2500 GCA_015478945.1 Trachelipus rathkii | reverse complement strand
ATTCCGTGTCCTGCTCAAATACTCTACATCTGTCACTGATGTTTTCTTTTCAATGTGCTTCCTTGTGCCATCTTGTTCGAAGAATGCCGCTCTTGTTCTGTGTTACCATCTTGTCCTCTTTTGCTCTAAGTTATGCCTTTACTAATATTCTACCGATTGTCTTCATCAATGCATACTTCCCCAAATAACTCTTTATAATTGCTTTGCCATTGCCTTAACTTTTTCCATTGTTTAAATGTTTTTTCTGCTTCTCCCATATCTGTCTTAATATTTCATTCTTATTTTGTTGTTTTTCCCTCCCATCCCTGGACCGTTGTTATATTGTGTGCCCGCATGTAGTCTCCCTTTTTTTTTTATAATGGAGGTCGAGTCCGGTTTGCTTCTTTCATGCAGACACACCCATTGTTTGAATTTCTAGGTTTTCACCTATTCCGATGATCTCTTTCTTGTATACCTGATCCAGCTCCACCATTCCCAATCCTCCTTCTTTCCGTTCTGTGTACAATCGAGATAATTTTTCCCTTGTAGATCATCTAATGTGCATTTAGCATTTTTCTGGCCGAGAGTTAAATTGGTTCAGAATCTTTTGAGTACCAGTCTATTATCCACATCTATATAGATGATTTGGTACCGCAACGTTTTAAAGTGGACGTTATACTGATTTTTTGCTTGTATAATTCTGCATTTGTAATATTAATTTGTCTTTAAGTATGTTTTTTTTTCATGTGTTCTCTTTCATTGCATTGACCTTCCAAACTTTTAACCTTTGATACTTCAAGAACTATCATATGTAATTTTTTCGCTGTTGTAACTGGGGTGATGGTTAGTGTTGATTGGTGTTGTGGAGATGTGTTATTGCGTCGCGTCTGGAATGGCCATTGTCTGTGCGATTTCCCATTTCTTAATGAGTGGAGGAAAGGGTGGCACAGCGTATCCAACCGCAAATTCCATGTGTTATATGCGATGTGAGAGATTTTTTTTTTTGATCGTTGAGTCTCTAGACGTTCTTGTAGTTTCCTTCAATATTGGTAGTGTAGATATACTTATAGGTGATTTTTGTATAGGAATGCCATGTATAGTATAGTGAATGAAGGTATATATAAAGGGACGTAGTAATAGCGAGTAGGTAGTGAGATAGTAGTATAGTGGTGAGTGAGTGAGTAGAGTATTTAGTTAGTTATAGTTTATATATAGGGTAGGAGTTAGTGAGGTAAAGTAATGGGATATAGGCTAGATATATACTAAGCTATTCAACGACATGCTCTGCTTACTATATAGGTATGTGAATATATATGAGTGAATATAGTATATAGGGGTTAGATAGTTATATAAAGGGGTTTGAGTGATACGTTAGTAGTATATAGTTATGGTAGTATGGGTGGGTATAGCATGGGGCTAGGTAGTGAGTGGTAGGTTATGAGGGTATGAGTGAGTGTAGGGAGGGTTATATTATATATATTTAAGTATATATATATATATTATATACTATTAAGAGTATATATATTTATACGATATATGTATATAATTAATTTTTTTCATGAAAATATAGTCTGAAAGTATTACTATATTATCTGAATATAATATATATATAAGATAGATAGTTATATATGATATATATTATATATAGTATATATATATAGTAGTATTATAGTATGAACATATATATATATGTATAGTAGTATTAGTAGCTAATATAATAGTAGTAGTGGTAGTACGTAGTATAGACGTATGGGGGTATATAGTATAATTGAGGGGAGGTAGTATGATATGGGTGGATATATTAGATTATTAGTATGAGTTACCATATGCAGGTAGGGTAGAGGATAAGTATAATAGTTATTACAAATTATTAATTGATGTACATATTGAGGGTAGTATTGATTAGCGGGGGGGAGGGATATAGAGTAGGTAGTTATATATAGTACTATATATAATAATGAGATTAATAGGGTTAGGAGAGTATAGTATAGTGAATATTAGGTAGTAGTAGGTGTATATGAGAATGGATATATATTGTATAAAATAATATACTATCAAGTCAGCATGAAGTCTTTTCAGGAGAGCTTCTGTTGGCATCAAATACCTTCATGGTTGGTACCCTCTATGTGCTTGTTGGATCTGTGCTTAGTCTTCAAATCTAGTAGTATGAGTATATATATTTATATATATAAATTAGTAGTTATGTATAGTAGTATATATAAGTATTGATAAGTGTATATTGTAGTAATAATTAGGTATAGGGGTATAGGTTATATATATTAGTTATATAGGAGGTGGTATGTATATGAAGAGAGATTATGGGTATAGGTATAGATGTATATATATATAATGAAGTATGGGTGGAGTTAGTATATATTGAGGTAGTATAGTAGAGGTAGGGTGAGTAGTAATGAAGGTTATGAGGGGAGTAGGTATATATGAGTGCGGTAGGCTAGGTATATATATATATATATTATATATATATATATATATATATATATAACTATTAGTATATATATAC
>JABUQX010102348.1:12500-55000 GCA_015478945.1 Trachelipus rathkii | reverse complement strand
GCTCTCAGCATATCTATTATCTATGTGTATCTAATCAGGGTGCTAAAATTATGAACTAATATATTCTGAAATACTGGCTAACATATCCTATTATACGACATTATACAAAACAATATATATAAATTAGTCTGCATCTGGCATTAATTTTCAATTTTTTTAACCCTAGGCCCTAGCTCTGAGCTCAAAATCTTACAATGGAAACAATTAAACGGACCTATACTCAAATGGTCGACAGGAAATTAGGTCGACAGGAAAAATGGTCGACATTATGCCAAATTCCTAATCGACCTTGGCACTCCATCGGTTTCAGTGTGTGTCGAACGATTTGGACATTTGTAAAAAAAAATTTGTCGACCATTTTTCTCGCGCCGTTTTTTTGTGTCTACGATTTGGACGAATAGGATATTTTGGTATTATCGTTTATAATATCAGTTATTTCGATATTTTTCCTTTTATTAAAATTTATTTTATTTTAAATTATTCTTAATAATATATATATTTATATATATATATATATATATATATATATATATATATTTATATATATATATATATATATATATATAATAATAATAATGTTGATAGAGAGATAAGATGTATATATATAATATATAATAATATATATAATAATAATATATATATATCTCTATATATATATCTTATATATGTATATATATATATATATAATAATATAATAATAATAATATATATATATATAAAATTTTGTTAATAAATAATTAGAGTAATATAAGGAGGAAGCCTATTTATCTCTATGGAGCATAAAAATTGCTCTTTTTTAACTAAAGAATACCCCAAATGTATACCGCAAAGATGCAAAGGGTCGGGGTCTCTCGGCCTTCCGAGGGAACTACGGGGTGGGACTAATTCCCCCTCCGGGGAGGGTCTCGGAACCCCGCTCTTTGGTATTTGGGTGTCACCGGGGTTCCTCCGCCCCTCTGGAATTATGGAAAACGTCCCCCAATGTGTTCCCCGTCGGCTCGAGCCCCCGCTATTGCTTGGAAGTATAACAATAATATATAGCAATAAGTACATATATATATTTTTCTATATATATATATATATATATATATATATATATATATATATATATATATATATATATATATATATATATATATAGAAACCAATTGATATATATATATATATATATATATATATATATATATATATATATATATATATATATATATATATATAAAAAATATAAATATATATAACTTATATATATTTATATATATATATATATATATATATATATATATATATATATATATAATCGTTAAAATAATCGATTGATTTGTCGACCAAATAGGTGTCGATCATTTGGCATTGTTGATTTAGTGTGTCGACGGTTTGGACGAGTAACAGAAAATTTTGTCGACCATTTTTCCTATGAGAAATTATTTGTCGACGCTTTGGACAAGTGGAACTTTTGTTTAATGTCCTGTCGACTATTTTTCCTGTCGACCCAATTTCCTGTCGACCATTTGAGGTAATCCCCAATTAAACAGCAACACTAAATAATGTTACAGACTTACGGGTTACAATGCCAATAATTTGTTGAAAATTGAAAAAATATATTAAAAACTTCATAATATATATAGATAGTTTTATTTTATTTTTTTACTTCTATTGAAGTTAAATCACTTAAATATACAAAAAAAAAAAAAAAAAAATAAAAAAATAAAATAAAAATAAAATAATCAAACAAATAAAAAAAATCAATAAAATAAAAAAAATAATGATTTCTTTATAAAAAAAAAATCAAGTAAAAAGATCAGTTGATTTTTTTCACTTGATTTTTTTCGTGCCATCCCTGATATAAACTCATAAACATTTTTAAATAGTTTTTGTTATTGTGATGACTTATCTAGGGCTAAATAACTAATCAATTTTAATTTATTGAGATCAACAATTTTTATGAGTTAGGATTTGCATTTCATCGGTTTATATCCTAAGTTTTAAAGTTTTATTATAGAGGTGTCAAACGTACAACCCGTAGGGCTGATCATCTCTCGAAGAGTTCTCATCCGACCCACGGTTTGATTTAAATTATAAAAAAAAAATTATAACTGTAGGAAATATTTTTCATTTCTTGTTAATTTCAATTTTCGAAGATAAAATTCGTATTATCTAACAACTCAGCACATGAGTCTCCCCCTCTAACGCAAGTAGCACTAGCCTTCAGATTCGTTCATGCAAGTTTTTCTCCTTATTGAGGCGTGTAGTATTTCTTTTTTTCTTCTTATATAATTCCAAACACTTTTCTTTTGAAACTTCATCTCTGGTTTTTTTAGTACATTACACCACGCTTCTTTTTTACTTTTAACCGCTTGCATCACCTCTTCATTCCACCACTCACTGTTGATATTCTTACTTCCTACTTTTGCACATCCACATACTTCCTTTGCACTGCTAAGAACTGCTACCTTCATTTGCTTCCAGATTTGTTCAGTTTCAACTTGTTCACATTCAATTTTATTGCAAAGCTTATATGCGTATCCATATTACCATGTTCACTTAGCTTCTCACTCTTAATTCTACCCACCTCCTTCCTAATCACCTTCCTCTCTATCCAAGCCACCACTAACTTAATTTTACATAAACAACATAATGATCCAATAATCCCATTCCTAAACCTCTCACCGACTTAACATAAAACGCATACTTCAACATCTCCTTGTTCACCAACACAAAATCAATCATACTTTTCTCTTCGATACCATCTCAACCTACACCAACCCTAGTATACTTACGAATACTCTTGTGTTTAAAGAAAGTATTGCTTGCACACATACTTCTCTTTTCACAGAAATCAATCACCTTCATACCATTCTCATTTTCTCCTGACACCCCAAAACCACCTCTTATACCATACCTTTTTTGATCACCTATTCAACCATTTAGGTCACCCAGAACAATCAATCTGAAGGTCCTACTCACCCCATCCAAAACATCATTCAGATTATGCAGAAAATCGCACTCTCTTCAACATTACCCTCAGATGGAACGTATGTCGCAACCACACATACCTTGACCTTTTCAAACTTAAATTTAACCATTAGAATTCTAGAACTCACACACACAAAAACTATCACAACTCTGTACCACAAATCAATCATCAGAATTTCAACTCCTTCTCTCCCCCTCTCATTCCTTTCCACACCAGCACACACACATTTCACACCACACATCTCATTTTCACCGTTTCCTTTCATCTTTGTTTCAGTCACAGCGAGCAAATCAAATTTCCCTTTTCTAAATACATCCATAACTGATCTCCTCTTCTCTTCAACATTAATTCCTCTAACATTACATGTACTCATAGGTTTCATACATTTTCGCCGAAAGATAGAAGGCCGTTAACGACGATCGCGACCTTCTCCTAGGGCTGCATTAGCATTCCTGGCAAAAGATAAGTGTAGTGGGCACTGGGTAGCCAACCCAACTACCACCGTCCCCTAAGCGCCTTCTACGACTCGCAGGACATACGATGTGGGCAATTCTTTCTCCCCACACATAGGAATATAAAGAGTAGGGATGTTTGTAAGATTTGTCTAGAAGAGGGGTTTGGTTACAAGTATGTGTATATATGTGGATAAAAGGTGGAGCTTTCTGGAGGATAAGTGTGTAAAGAATGTGAACACAAAAGAGAAAGACGAAGAACCATTAGACACTGGAATACACCATATGCAAAATGGGAGGTAATTTCATTGCTTCGAGTATACGTATTTTCTATCCCATATATATGATATATATATATATATATATATATATATATATATATATATATATGGTTATTATATATATATATATATATATATATATATATATATATATATATATATATATATATATAAATAGTATATATAAAGAAGTGAAAGAATATCAGAAGAGCAGCATATATATATATATATATATATAAAGAGAAAGTATATATATATATATATATATATATATATATATATATATATATATATATATATATATATATATATATATATATATATATAAATTATATATATTTATATATATGTATTTTATATAGTTGATATATTATTATTTTTATATATATATATATATATATATATGGATATGTATATATATATATATATATATATATATATATATATATATATATATATATGCAGATTTCACAACATTCTTCCTACTGCTTGTTTTGTGTGTTCAATACCAGAGTGTCGTTACACCCTACCCACGTGTGACAAGTGGACATTTTTATATGATATTCCTCTATACCATAATTTGCTCGAATTCGGGCTTTCAGGAAGATATTTTCCTCAAAAAGGACTTGTGAAGGTTCACCTCGAACTAAAATGTTTCTTTCAAGTAAGTTTAATAAATGAGGAAAATCTTATACGAATATGTGAGTTTGAAATTTTAAATGTATATTATTATTATTATTATTATTATTATTATTATTATTATTATTATTATTATTATTATTATTATTATTATTATTATTATTATTATTATTATTATTATTATTATTATTATTATTATTATTGCTTTAAAGTTCATAGGTCACCGGTACATTCCCCATATCTTTATCAAATACAATATCCTATAGGCCCTATAATTTATTGCCTTTCTTAATTTGATTATTGAAAGCAGATCTGCGATGTCAGACCTGCGAAGTCGTAGCCATTGAGCAGAAATAAATTGGAGTAAAGCCTGAATTAGACTATGAGCCAAAGCAAACCCCTTTCATAAAGTAATTTTATTTTTGCAATTGTAAGTGAGAATGAGGGTTAGTAATAATGTTAATTTTTCAATAAAATTGTAGCTAAGGCTTCTTTATTTATTTCTTTAATAATTTTTATTATATTTAATAAGTAATCAATAAATTCAAATTGTAAATGAAACAGAAATTATAGCTTGTGAGAGCCATACCCTGGTAATTTTAAAATGATGAAGTCGGAGCAGGGTGATTTTAAATAATGGCGATGCAATTAGGGTCAGCAAAAATATTTACAGACCCTGTTGCCCTGCAATGATGGTAGCAATATTTTGCAGTATTTTTTCTTTTTATTCACCTAGCCTACTCGATTATACGTTACTATATCAAGAAAGATTTCAAACTTTAAAAAATTAATATTTAAATCTTTGTGAAAATTTAATATACTTTAGAAAATGGAATGAAATATTGTTTATTTTGATATAATTCAATGTGTGAAATCACGTTCTGCAAATATTACTTATTTTGAAATTCTTTATATATTTTTCAAATAATTTTTACTTTACATAGTTATTAACATTATCAATTGAGAGGGTCAGATACAAAATGGGTGTACGGCAATTATGACAAATGTGTAGAAATTAAGATAAATGATGTGAACAAAGCTTCAGTACATGAAACTTCTGAAAAAAAACTTAAGTGATTCGATTGATATGCGCTGAGCATTTGTAGCTTTAATTTCTATTACACTATTCTTTTTAACTATAGTCAATTTTCAAACTCATTTTTATCTAACCAAACATTTTCGGATTACATATAACCCCTTCCCTTTCCCCTCAATTACTGTATATTAACTTATGTGCTTCATTTTATTAAATAAGCTTATAAACCAGCGAATAAATGAAATTGAATTAATCAATGATTAATTTAAGTAGTTTTAAGTTTACCACTGTTACTCTTTATTAACTTCTTTGGATTTTTAAAAGCTCTCTATTCACGTAAAAAATATTCTTAAAATGCTATTAACAAGATTAATATTTCTCCAAATTTAATGGGTAAAATTTTCTTTTCAGAAAATCCTTATTTTTCTGTTTCATTTTGTATAACAGTTATATATTTAATAATTAATTCCCTAGTATCATGTTCTTAATTATTTTGCGTGCTTTGTACCACTTTCTTTAAATTTTCAATGAAAATGAATTCCAAAATCTAGTGTTGCATTTTCAGGAAATTAAAATTCAACAAGAAAACTTGCTCTAGAATTTTAGAATTTTGATTTTTAATCATAGTTGGTATAATCTAACTGAAAAGGTCTTTCTTCGTTTAAACAGATAGATATTGTTCCAGATTTAGGAAAGAAAAGAATTTCAATTAAGATTACTGAATGTTACGAGCCAAAGAGAACTTTATATTGTACGGATGAGCCTTTTGAAATAAACCATGATTGTCCTTTCAACAACTGGCACTGTCTTTTTATATCGTTAGCCTTTTACGAGAAAGATAAAGTAAGCATATCATGTAAGTCATTTATTAACCAATTTTTTCATAATTTTTCATGTTTAACTTATCTAAAACGAAATTCATTTTTTTTCAAATACTATATAATTAAAACGTGAATTATAGCAAATATTTAACTGTCATTTTTATAGGATAATATGTGGATATAGGTTAAAAAAAAACATTTCATTTACGTATATTTAAAAAATTCAATCTAGAAAACTGAAATCAGCTAGAAAGATTCAGCTTTAAAATTTTACAATCTCCTCAAGCTTTGTGAAAAAATAATTCATACTATAGTTTCATTTTCCCGATAACATTTCAGAAGAAACAGTCTCTTTAAGTTCCTGAAAGCTACCTGCAACTTAAACCTTTCACTCTTTCTCCCGGCTGTTGAAAAGTCTTACATAAAATAAGTTCATAATCTGTTCGAAGAACGATTTTATTTCTAAGAGTAGTTGAGAACCTATTTTCAACAATCAGCATTTCATTGCTAAATAAACTAAAAGTGGAAGGCACATCGAATCCGATAGACCAAACTGTAAGGGAAATTCTCATATTTTCGTCCGATATTTCCGAAGCGAAGAGAACATAATCTCCCACAGGAGGACTAGTCTAACTTAGAATGCTCTCTTCTCTTACCGTCTTCTCTATCGTCTATCCGAAGAGAGTCTTCATGCTTCGACGCAAAAGAAAGAAAAATCTTACCTTTGCTGCATATTATTTTATCCTTAATCAGAGGTTTAGGCTTCAAGGCAAGGCAATGGAAGCACTGGCTTTACAGTACTGGAATAGCCCATCCAGGGACTATCCACTTGAAAAGCGTTGGTAAAGTCTTTAAACTCCCCAATTTTCTCATCGTTCATTAACCTGTTATTTGTATTTAGTTTTTTAAAGTATGAAAATAAAATCTTAAAGTTTTATTTCCGTATAGAGAGTTAGTTCACTTTCTCATGCTTGTATGTTAATGTGATGTGTGTTCATTTTTATAATGCACAACCAAGCAATATACAGTATTAATTTCACGTATTCATCACGCACTTAAAAATAAGAAAGTCCGAAAACATAACTCCCAACATCAGGTATTTTTTTACAAACTATTTGCTCTTTCATAGTAAATGTGATAAAAGTACATGTTCGAATAGTCAAACATTATTGCATTCACAAACTTAGTAACAAGTAGTTATCTAGAAATTATTTAATGTGTTTCTTGAATCAAGAGTTACTTTTCAATTCTCATTCTATATTCTTTTAAACTATGTCTACTATTATCTAATCTATACAAACAAATGAAAGCTGTCTGTACGATTACCTGAGATTACAGTGGCGTAATAGTTGTTTGAGTTAGTGAGGAATCTTATAGGTTGCAAGTGCAGTAATGTGAAAATTTATTACTATAAATTTTTAGGTCATAAAAGTAGTGATGTCTCATAACCAAATATTTTGCTGTCATGTTTTTTTAAAATACGTACATCACACTCATACGCACTCACACAGAGGCATGTGAATAAAGTGAATTCTATACGGATAAAATTTCTAAGATTTTGTTTCCAGAAAATAAAAAATATAGATACATAAAAAGGATTACTGAATCTGACCTTACTTCTTCATGCTGTTAATATTCAATTTATACATAACCTGAATTAAACCAATATTTAATTCAATCTTATAATTATGTATCAATTAGTTTTAATTCAGTGTTATAATTACATAACACACACATTAACAAGAAATAACATGATTATGTAATTCCCAACTGCAGAATTCAAGTTCTGTAATTCTTCAATCTATTTACACTGTTTGCAGTAATACAGGTAAAAAGATTACGTTCTAACGTATAATCATTATTTGAATAGGTTTCATCATGATAAATAGTAATTATGAATCAATTAGATACTTTTCTTGAAACAATGGCTACTCAAATTTCAATTTATCTTTTAATAATGATCACCATTACCTAAATCTATACCATCATATTAAAGCAAACATCTCAGAGGTTACCAATGCAGTGATTCAAGAGTTATTCACTTCTATTAATATCTGACTTAATAAGATTGTAGTAACATAACAATAATTTAGACGCATAACCTATCAGATGCACCATGAATAAGTTTGACATATTGGTCTAAAGTTATGTATATCATATCCTAAAAACATGAAAAAAAGCGCACGTTAAACATTTTTTTAAAAAGATGTAATTTACTGCATTAGCTTATGATAAAACATTTTTTAAGTTATACATAAATAAAAAGATTATGTATTATTAAAAAAAAATATTATACAGAGAAGGAAAATACAAATAAATAAAATTTTTTTTATTGCTTCAAAAAAAATATCATACAGAGAAGGAAAATACAGATTAACATTGAAAATTATAAGAAAGGGCAGGCATATGATAGCATATAGTATATTGATAAAGGGAATATAAAAAACATAAGTTGAGTAAGTGTGACCTGATATCAATAGTCAATAATCAATAGGATCATGAGAGGGTAGAGGGCTGGTGGTTTGATTAACTATTTACTGATTTACTGCTTAGGTAGGTAAAAGAAGAAATTTTTTAGTTAAAACATAAAAAGAATAAATTTTAGTATAAAAAACAAACAATTTTAAGAAAAGAAACAAAAAATAAATAAAAATTTACAATAAAATCTAAAATCGATAAAATAAACTTTTTTTTAAAATGAACATAGATAAAATGAAACAGAAAGTGTAAAGGACATTTAGCTTTGTGCTCAAGCAATATCCAAAAAATGAATTGAATAATAAAATAAAATTAAATTTTAATTAAATTAAAACACTAAACAAAATAAATCGTCTAGCGAAAAATCGTCTAGCAAAATAATTTAAATAAAAAAAATAAATAAAAAATTTAAAAATTAAAATAAAAAAATCAATAGATCAATAGATCAATAGATCATAGATCAATAATCATGAAGTGTAGGGCAGCGGATGGGTGGTGTTATTAACTGATTTAGTTTTAGGTAGTAAACATAAATTTTAGTAAAAATAATGACCTGAATCAATAGATTTTCAATAATCAAATAATCAATTAATCAATAGATATGAAGGGTAGGGGTGATGGTGGTTTGATTAACTGATTTACTATTACATGCTTTAGGATGGTAAAATGCAAAATTTCTTTAGTTTTAGAACATAAAAAGAGATAATTTTAGTAAAAACAAAAGTCTTTAAAGAAAAGAAAAGAAACATTTAAAAATTAGAAAAATAAAATTGGAAAATAGAATTTAAATGATAAATTTTTAAAAATTAAAATAAAAAAAAGATAAACAAGAGCTGAAATTTTAAAATAAAACTTATAAAAAAAAAAGTTAGAAAAAATAAATTTGAATAAAAAAAAATTAAAAACGAAGACACCTAAAAATTAAACACAAAGTATAATGTAAAAAAAAAATTGTGATAAACTTTGTAAGACTGGATCCTTAAATAAAGGAAAAGAAGAAGTGGAATAAAAAAATTAATCACAAATAAATGTAAAAATAAAACTATAAAAAATAAAGTTAGAAAAAAATTGAATAAAAAAACAAACAAAAAAAATTTATTTTTAACGAATATAAACAGAAAATAAGCTGCGATGCTATAAATGTCAGTCTTCAAATTTAGAAAACGTTATCTTATGCAGATGCATGCAATGACACATTTACATTTAGCAGAAGCAGTATGTGAACAGTTATTGTTTGATATTAAACAAATGTTTCTAACTCTCCGCATGGTCCAGCACTGCCGGGTACCAACTCTGTCTCCTTCTCAACCTCCTTCCTCCAATTTTCTTCATCCGCTCCTTCTTCTTCCTCTGTTTGCACTTCATTGCTTTTTTCATCGGACCCCCTCCTTGGGTCCAGACACCCTTTACTGAACTTATAACGTCATTTTCAAGATCTACAGGTAGATCAAATAATATATAAAATAAAATAAAAGACAACGAATATTATTACGGTTGCCATGCCACTCCGACTCCTTGACTCAGACTCATCTCTAACTCTTCTCTTATCCTCTTCCTCCATCCTTCTCCTTTTTGCTCCATCTCCTTTCTCAACTCTTCCTTGCATTCATGCTTTTCTTCTTTTTTCAGGGAGGAACCCCCTCCAGGGAGTCCCAGGTACCTTTGACTGCTCTGAAACCAGATTAGAATCGGTATCTAACATCGTAAATTTCACCTTCTACGTCAATTTTATTTTTAGGGCTGCGCCCCCCCCCCCCTAAGGGGAGGCGCTGGGTACTAAATCCTGGGCGTGCGGGGCTCATAACGTTATAATGGAAATCAAAATTTCGATTTTTTGCTTTATCTATATTTATTATTATATTTATTTATTATTCATTTTATGTTTATTATTCATGAATTATTTCTTTAATAATTTTTTACATTAATTTTATTGTTTTAATCATTTTTATTGTTTCGAAAAAACCTGCGGTTTTTTTCGTCGAAGGGAAAATTACTTCCGGTTTTACTTCCGGTTTAGGGCGGTCGATTGTGTTCTCCACTACTATATAATATATATAATATATATATATATATATATATATATATAGATATATTTATATATATATATATATATATATATATACTATATATATAATATATATATATATATTATATATATATTATAATAATATATATATATATAATATATATATAATAAGGTGGCTAGTTGAGAAGAATTGATAAAATGAGGAATGAACGGCACAAAAGAGTTGTGTGGCGTTGAAGAAGCCTCGCTGCGTCGGAAATCGACGGCAACGAACGAAAGAAAAATGGAATTCAAGTCATTATGAGCCTGAAGGAGAGGAATGTGAGTTTGGCAGAAGCGAGAAGAAGTCGTGATAACAAGATGAATGGCGTTTTGTGAGCGGTATGTTGTGACCTTTGCCCAGGGTTGATCCACATTGACATCAGTGAGGTCCTCCTTCTATGAAGCCTTAGGTTGATTTTTCTGACTCTCACGAGTGCTCACTGGAGTATAAGCCCGGACAAAAAGAGGTATTCATTCGACTTTGCATGTTCTTCTATTCTTTTCTCTTCCGGTGTATCCTATGCCACTCACTCCCAATCTGGGGTGGAGGAGAACATGAGATGAGAAGATGAAGATCGAAGATGATGATGCCGATGATGATGATGATGATGATGTGATGATATATATATATATATTTATAATATAATATATTTATATATAATATATATATATATAATTATATATAAATTAATTATATATATATTATAATAATATATATTATATATAATATATATAATATATATATATATAATATTTATTATATATATTAGAGATGTAGTGGTATCCGATCCGCATAGTATTTCAAAGAATACTATTTTTCGGAATTGTTCATCAATATATTGCAGCTTTATTCATTAGGTAAGTGTTATCTGAAGGGCAGAAGCGAATTGAAGAGATTAATATGTTTCGTATATTTAAACTTATGGAGGTATTGTTCAGCTCCCAAGTCCGGGTTAAGTTCAACATTTTATTTCATTTATTTTACCAATCTGTACGACCAATACTATTTGGAAACGTTTCATTGATCTAACATACTAACCATCACAAGAACATCAATTAATAACTATAATAAATATATCAGAGCTTGTCAAGACCGGAGTTAGCTGATCTGGTATTCATTGGTATCCCATAGAAATTCAGCATAGTTAATCTTCGTAACTAACATTTTAATCTTATCATAATTCTCTTACATTTGTATTGAGTGTGCAATATGTATGGAAGAATGCAAATTTACATTATGTATTAATACAGTTTTTAAGTTTCTTGTTGAGCTGCTGTGAACAAACGCCATTCAACAGGGTTATTTTCCATCCAAATAACTGTAAATAAACCTTTCACATTTTTATAGTAACGTAAGTCCACACTCATATCAAAGTAAATAGCATATTCTATACGTCTATTCCCGTAACAGCATAAACCCTACAATCTTTTCCAAGCAAGTTCCATTTCTTCAGTCATGATGTAAAAAATTCTGCTCTTGACGTAGTAAATCCTAAATCCCTAATTAGATAATCAAAGTTCTCTTTGATTGAGAAAGTGAGGACATGAGCTTCCACTAATCTCAATTTCTGCACACATTTGTTCAGATGAATTGCTTTCCGAGGAACAATCCATTTCAAGGGCCATGTCATCTTCCTGAAAAAAAGAAGAAGACAATACCTTTGCACCTCTTTCTAGATTTGTATCATAAACATTTTACTTATATAAGAAGCTGTAGTTTAGTTAAGCTCTCATCATGATGAAGGACTTTCCTCTAGCTTTTCTGTACGTTGCAAATCCACCATACGTTAGTATCATTGCCCTAATCTTTCTTATTCTCTCATGTAATAATATATATTTCCAGGGGTGATAAATATATAAAAAAACAGATCTCTACCCATACAATATATATATATATATATATATATATATATATATATATATATATATATATATACTATTATATATATATATATATATATATTATATATTTATAATATATATAATATATATATTAGAATTTGTTCCGAAAGTAAAAATGTTTCGTGAATAATCAGAGGGTATACTGATAGATACCTTTTCATGTGCATGGTCCTATCATGGAGAGACTCTGAAACACTTAAAACCAGAAAAGCAACATATTGGAAATTAAAGATGGGTAATGCAATATTAAACCATTTTGTCAAAACACGTATTATTGGAAGGCTGCCTTATGTGTTTTTCCCAAAAGAAAAATTGAGATCAGTGAATTGTTTATTTCATTTCTAACGAAAATATTTTAAAGGAACGTTATATCTATTTGATCTTGTCACTGAAGATTTATATAAAAATGGAAAAAAAATATTTGTTTTGAAATAAAAATTGAGAGAAGAGTTAGACAAGGCGATACGATCTTTCCACACTCTGTACTATTAAATTTTACTTTGCATATAATAATAAGAAAAAAAATTTATTTTATAGAGAGGAAACAGAAAATAGTTTTCGAAACGTTAACTCGTTCCATAAAAATAAAATACCTTGTTCCTTTTTCAAATGATTATTTTAAATGTTTTTAAAATTTGAGTTTATATATATATACTAATATATATAATATATTATATAATATATATTATATATAATATATATATATATAACTAATATATATATATATATATAATATAATATGAATATATATATTATATATTTATATTATATGTATATAGTGGATAAGTTAATAAAGTAATGCTGAAGGAAAGGAATGCGATAGAGAGCGAGAAGAAAGGTGACATAATAGGATGTGAATGACAGGGGTTATGATGGTGTTGAGCATTTCAACCAGATGAATCCCCAAAATTAACGAATACCACAGCTGAAATTTCCGTCCCGCTGGTTTTGACCCTGGGATGGATTTTTTTTACTGCGACGATCTCACCTAAGGTATGGATGAGATGGTTAAGGGGGGACTTTCCTTCCAACATACCCATGCTTTCTGTTTAAATTTTCTATTTCTGCATTTAAGAACCCTATCACATCTAGGGAAGATTCCCGAGCTGTAAATTGGAAAAATTATATATATATATATATAGTATATATATATATATATATTATATATGCATTTCTTATATATTATTGTAACCAGACAGTTTAGAATATATATATATAATATATATATATATATAATATATATATATTGTATTATATATATAATATTATTATATATATATATATATTAGTTCTATTATATATATATATCATTAGTTAAGAATATATACTATATATATAATATTTATATAATATATATATATATATAATATAATATATATATAATATATAATATATAATTAAATATATATATATCTATATTATAATATTATATATTATTTATATATAGTATTGATCTAAATATTTTCTGAAAAAATTTTCTTAGTTCAAAAAATCTAAGTTCAGAAAGTTAAGTCAAGTTTTTTAGAAAATTCTTTAGTGTCAAGCTTCTGGAATTATACCAGAAGCTTGCCACTAAACAATTTTTTTAAAAAACTTAACTTAACTTTTCTGAACTTAGAAATTTTTTTGAACTTAGAAACGTTTTCTTTCATATGTACAACCAGAAAAAAATATATATATATAATATATATATATATAATATATATATATAATATATAATATATATATATATATATATATATAATATTATACAGCAGGGAAGAAATGTTCCAATACATACTTAACTTGGTGTCTCCCCATTTCCCTCCTATCAAAAGCGTGCGATACTGAAGTATTGTGCCACCACAGCAGCCCGGGCCGATAGATCCGTTAGAGCAAGTGTATCAAAGTGACGTCTGAAGTCTGTTAAATCTGAGCAGTTTAGCAAGAGGTGTCCTGTGTCGTCATTTGTTTCGGAGGGACATCCTTAACAGTAGGGGAGGAAGCATTATAAAATTGGTTTGTCAGTCCAAGGGTTGTTCTGTGGGAGATATTTTTGGTGGACGCGCTTGCAGTATGGCTGTGTTTGCGTATTCAGAGATCGTTCTTTTTGTTAACCGAGTGTAGATGTGTTTGATAATGAACGTGTCTGGGGGCCTGGGGTAGTGTGTTGTATATGTTAAAATAGTACATGGCTGGTGCGATTTTTTTATTTCTTGGTGCCGGAGGTTGCTGTAATTAATATTTGGTGTAGGGGTGGTCTATTGAGAGTATTTTGCTGTAAAATTGACACCCTTTCATGTTGAGATGATTCTCTATAGGAAAATTTTTTGTTTCGTTTGCAAGTGATGGATAGGAGACAGCCTGTTATTGTTCTTAGATCTTTGTTTTCAACACTTATAGTTTTTGGATGTTGGGCCTGGGCGATGCAAAGTTTAGGATTTGACGGAGATATTGTCCTTAAACTATTGTGAGGATCTCTTTGTGTTGGCCAGAATTTGTTTCAGTTAGCGCTTTCATCGAATTCAGTTTATCCTTGCAATTACCTGATATGATGATTTAGTTCAGAGTTTCCTCACATTTTTAATCTGTAAATCTTTTTACCTTGATAATTCTAAGTGAGCGGAGTTATTCAGGGTTCTCTTCTTTTTAGTATTTTTTAATTGGTCGTTTCAAAATTAGCGCTACACGTCTATCTAAAATATTCATAATCAATCATAATAATCGAATATAAGTAAGCTTGCAGATATTTTTTACATAAGTACCTCACTGTTCCATTTTCAATAATATTATGATGACAACTTATAATACCCAGATGTTGCTTACCCTTTTTTCTTACAATCTTAAAGTTCTGAATATTCCATATTTTCCAACTAATTTAAACTGTCTTTTTGTCCTTTAACTCAACCTAATTAAACTTTCATTTTGGTCCTTTATTTTTCACTTATTTTACCAAAATATACTTAAAAAAAATATAATCCTAGTTCTGTCAAAATAGAAATAGAGACAAGTAATAAAAACAAAAAATTAATTAAACACCCTAGTTAAGTTCATTTATTTATTTGTTAACGTAGTTAAGTTTGGGTTCAAAGTTCTGACTAGAAAGGAAGGATGAGACAAGAAAGAAGGGTCACACAAATTTTCAGAGGAGGAGGTATGCGACTTGAGAGTTGCTTAGCAGAGCTGTGCTTGCTTCAATAGCAAAATATAAATTTGAAACTAAAGTATAAAATTTATATCTTCAATAGAACTCTGCTTCCTTTGTCAGCAAAATATTCTTCTAATTCCTTAAACATCTTTAGAGGCTATAGTACAATTCGGAGATTTATGTCTTTGTTCTCCTGACATTTTTCTCTTTTTAGTGTTTGTTCTTTCTGGTTTTTAGTACATTTAGGTAACTTTCAAATTAAGATTGTTGCGACTTTTCAATAATGATTTGTTGTTACAAAGCATTTAAATCTCTGTATGGGTCAGTCCATGTCAAATCATTCAAGAACTCTGATTTTCACAGAAATTTTAGCTCGTTAAGTACACCACTCGAAATTGTCTTTTAAGGTGAAAATTGTGCTGAATTTCCCAATAATTTAACTTTTCAAACCTCAGAAACTAATTGTCCAATAGAGATTTTTTTTACATGATTTGAGAACTTCATAGTAGGAACAAGTAAATAAGTTTTTGTCAAAATCGAGTTGCATAAATTGTCCATGATCTGGATGATATGTTAATGACATGTTTTGACCATTATATTTGATTAAGACTGTTATAAGATTTATAATAAATAGACCTATCAATTTTATACAAAGTATAACTGGTACAGTATAATATATTATTTTTGACTAATACCACGTTTACCCCAAAAATATTAAAATATATTAAGATTTTATACCATTAAAGATTTTTTTTTATATTGCAGCCAAAGCCACAGACGTTACTGATCCCCGTTAGTAATAGCACACAAGAATCTAATCTAAATACAACTACTAACAACATATCTGGTCTTCAAATTCGACCTCAAGGAAGCATCACATTACCAGCTTCAGCTTTACCCCCAGGAGTGTTGTCCAATGCTCAGCCTGGTTCTCTGGTTATGATTCCTGCTCAATATGTAAGTTAAACCAGAAAAAAATAAAATATATATATATATTATAGATATATATATATATATATATAACTATATAATATATATATATTATATAAAATTATATAATATATATAATATATATATATATATTTCTTTATTGTCCCTGGGCTCCCCTTATTTGGGGGGGGGGGGTCCATGTCATGTCCAGAAACCCAGTGACCTCCATTGGTAGGGGCCACAGGTCTCTCAGCGAGGGAAATCTGATGGAATGTTCTTTAGGGAGTGAGTAGGGGGGGCATCTTAAAAGGTGATCGACTGTTTCAACATCTTAGGCTTCTTCGACCGAGTGGAGAGGTGGCATCTTTTGGAGTTGGGACCTGTGTCTGTATCCCTGGAGGTCTGGGTGACGCCCAGATCTCAATCTAGAAAGTGATAGTTCGAAGGGCAGTATTTTGTTTTCTTTGTTTGATTCTGTTGTGGATGAGATTTGTTTGTATCAGATTGTTGATCCATAGTTTAATGTACTTCTTGAGAATTGTTTTATGTTGTTATCAGTGTGATTGATTCATTCGCCATTATGAAGAAGAAGACCCCACTATCTTCCCGCCAAATTTGTGTAGAAGAGCGTGCGATCCGAATTTCTACCTCACTTACAGTCATTTCAAACCAGTTAAGAGGGATAATAGAAACGCATTGCGATTTTTCTAATTAGGCAATTTAGAGGCACTTGTGGGTGTAGTAAGATTCCCTATTCGCGTAAATGTAATGAATTTCGCAGAGTTTTACACAAGCTTGAATGATAAGCCTGGGTTCTAGGGGTTTAGGTAAGTTTGGAGTTGAATGTGGTAGCAGATGGTACTGAGGGGATGCTGGCCTTTGTATGTAATGGTATGTCGACAGTGGTAACATAGTATAAGTTGTAAATTTGGGAGGATCTGGGGTCTGAAAAATGTCAACGGTAAAGAAGGAGGCGGTTAAACAGGAAATCATAATGGGGACACAAGGATAGGCGCCCTGCAAGGACTGCGTTTCTTAATTTACGTTTTGAGATCTTTGATGATTACTGCAGACACCTGTGCCTGTGCGTCCACGATGTGAAAGTTGGAAAAGAGATTTTTCGCAATTGTTAGGAAAGGGTTGTGGTGGGTTCGATTCTCCACAAATACGTTGTGGTTGGGGGTCGATCCCAGGCTCACTATCCAAATTGTCGTGGGTCTATCCTAACAGAATAATAAAACACAGAGGGTAATTAAAAAAAATAGGCAATAAACATTCAAAATAACCAAAAAACAGCAAACAACCTATTTTAAAAAAATCCTACAACAAAAAAAATATCTTTCCCACAACCGAATACATACACCCAGAGACCTATACTCCTAGATCACAGAGACGGAGTACCGAGAGCAGCAGAGAGGACCACCGATACCGTTCCGATACCGATTAACTCAAATACCTTAATTTCTAACCAATGCACTTAAAATAACACGTTAATCCTAAAGGAGGCACTAAAATAAAACCTTAATCCTACTCTATCCACCCTACACAAATACTAGCTAATACTTGCAAAACCACAAATTTATTGTTTTTCTCAATTTTTCTTTGGGGATAAGTTTTTTTTCTAATTTCCTGATAGTCTTTTTTTCTTAAATTTCTAAAAGTTTTTCTTTTTCAATTTATGTTTTCAATGATTGATAAATAATTTGATTATAGATTTTCTTTTTAATAATTTTCCAATAATTTCTTTCTAATAATCTCTTTTCTATTTCACTTTATTTCCTTATTTTCAATTTTCAATTTATCATTTATTTCCTTTATTTCCAATTCAATTATTTCAATCTTTCAATTTTCTAAATAGTCCTATTTCTCTTATTAGAATAATATGTACAATCTGTTAATCTGTTAATCAAGTGCATAGATCAGCCGTCGTTCCTGGTTGACCCAAATTGTCACTTCAGACGCAAGCCAGAGGCAGGGAAAAAAAAAGCTGAGAAGGCTTAAAATAAACCTTCTAAAACTTTATGAAAACTTAGAAATGAATTAGCGAAATAATATATAGACCAAATCTCAATCAAATTTAAATTAAATATCAACATCTGTTTTCAACATAAATATTTTATCGAAATTAGTAGGATCTTTAATGTCATCAACAGTGAATAAAAAATTAAGTAGCAAAATTTATCTTTCATTTGTATTTGTCAACTATTTTTATCATGTTTAATTTTCACATACGAACACTTTACAATTAATAAATAAACTAGCTTTAGTATAAAAAATAAATTAAATATAAATAAGATTTTAATAATACAAATAAAATGATAAACTATATATTTTTATATTCTATTATCTTATATAAATGTGCCATCGTAACTTTAAACATAAATTTTTTAATCATAATATCTAATAGAACAACTAGTTAAACACTGGAATAAATGATATCCACTCCACTCTTTGAAAGAACATTAAGTGACAATCCTACTTCAATTAAACATGAGAGTTAATGTGTTGTGAAAAATTTAATTTCGGATCTTCGGTGAAATTCTTAGCGAATCCATGGAAAATACAGACCATGTTCGATTCTCGTTATCCTATTTATTGAGAGAGTATCCCCAAGGTATTTTCCCAGCCTGAATTTGGGTGAAAAATATATTTAAAAAGAATAAAAGCTTTGACGAGTAAATTTAACAGTAAGGTTTTTAATTGAAAGCATGACAACATGAATGCGTAGTTTCAAAAACATCATCGGATGCATACGTGACCTAACCGAGGCATCATAAAGTCAATATTTAAAATTACATCTGTCGTCCCTATAATACATAATTGATTTCGTTTTTATAGAAGCGACCGTAAAAATAAATCCTGCCAATGATAATATAAAGTCTTGATTATAAAAATAAATTTTTATAGATAAATATATAAATTAACATAATATATAAATAATATAAAGGAATTACAAATTACAATTATAATCAAGACTTTAAATTTATTAAAGCTGAATCGATAATAGTTAAAAAGGAAATATATAGTCCATTGGACTAAACCACTAGTAATCTTAGAATAAGAACAGATACATATAAAAGTGTTAATATTTAATAAAAAAAAATTTTCATTAAATGCATTTCAAAATTGTCACCAAATTATAAATGATTTCAATGCAACCTAAAATCATACTATTGCTGATAAAATATTAAATATAAATTTCCTTATCCCTAACAAACAACTGTATCAACAAAAATGACTGAAAGGACTTGTTTAAACAAGTCTTACAGATAACATCAGAACCAGCACCCAAAAATTTTTTGGCCTCCCTAATTTTTTGACCAATATGAAATTATTTGTATATTTACCAAAGTAAAAAATTGAGTTAACTGTTTTAAGTACAAGGAAGAATATTATTAGCCCCATTTTTTTGAAAATAAAAAGAACCGACTGTATAGGCATATTCAAAAAGGAGTCTATAAAAAAAATTAGAAGAAAAAAAAGATTTCGAACCATTCCGTTTTAAAATTATACTGGTTTTAAGACGTTTCCTGAAACTCAATGGTTCCCATTCTTCACACCCACTAATATTAGCAAAAAGTGTGCAATTTTTCAAAAAATAAAAATAATAAATAAAAAATACAAAAAAATAAAAATAATCATAACAGCGAACAAGTAATAAAAGGAGTATGAATGGAATAATGGAAAATATGTAACAAGATAAAATAGAGAAATATAGTAAAAGAACAGGGGATCGATTAAAACATATAACTAATATAGTTACCTTTCTCTCGATCAACGCTGGGGTATTGGGAAGAAAACGTCAATCGTCTCCGCGGTCTAAGTATAGCACCCACCACAGAGAATTCAAATTTGAATTTAGAAGTTGTTTTAAATAGTGCTGATGGTAAATTGAAAATAACTAAACAACGGATAAAATTACCCTTCTTCGGGTTTGGAAAACCACCTGTGTTAGAAAGCTTGGAATCCCAGCACTCGAGCGTACAATCTGAGGGAAAAACAAAAAAGAACGGAAGGAGCCTATTAATGTTTTCAAAATGAGGAAAAATTCCCAAATCCAAAAATTAATATTGAATATCATATAACTATAACCCCATAATAAATTTACTTAAGTGTGTCTTCGACCAAACACACCATGCTTTATCCCGTAACTATTGGAGCAAATCATCAATAGAATTTAGTTTGGATAATTTTCGTAAAAACCGCGTTATGCTCCGCCAAAATTAACCCCGCTCGCGTCGATTTGGCCTGGAGGGAATTATGACAAGAAACAATCTTAAATAAAAATTTGTTCACCTATTTTTCAAAAACGTAATTTACAGAAAAAATTAAAGAAAGGCAGGAAATATTGGCGAGATTAGTTGAACTCTGTCATAGCTCCTCCAATTACCTGTTCATTCACCCATCACCTTAAAAATACAAAACTCAACAAAACGTCAGATCACCAAATCTTCACCTAAAATATCTTTCTTAGAAGCTTGATTCATTAGAGAAACAATTTCATCCACCATGAATCTAAATATAAATATGACTAGGCCTTTTTTACTTACCCATTTAACGTTGTTCCTAAATCATTTTTTAATAACCCCTATTAGTGCAAGGTGTGGTAACAGCAAAGATACCATCAGGAAACCTCTTGTAACGTTTTATAGAGCCCAGCTATCCCAAACCTGAGCACCACACCAGCGGGTGTTTTTGCAGTCGCATTTAAAATTCATGCCCCCAGGGTAGATTAAAAATAAATAATAATAAGCAATGAAGAAATATGAAATATGATACACAAACATAACAAAAAAATAGACTCTCTTCACATACCTGCGACGATCGCGTTGTGAATTCATAAGTGCCTAAACCTGACTTATCATTCATCTCGCGACCCTATACCTTTAAACATACTTAGCCTAGCGCTACAGATAATATTTCACCACATTCCCTCCACGTAAGAGTTTGCTACTCTTAGTATTGTTGAGACAACAACACACCAAACATATCATGTTCATCATAGTATTACACGATTTCTTACATAATCAATATCTCTAATAATGCCCTTCTTCAGAACCCAATCATACTCTTTTCTTACCCATCGTCACTTGACAATATCTTTTCAAGGTGCTTCAAAAAGCAAGGAAGTGCAAACGAAGGAAGAAACAAAGACACTAATTACCATTTTAAAAATAAGTTCTTAACTTGCTGAGTCGCCTATTTTCACTTATCAACTTTCTCAAACGACACAACGAATTTCATGTCACTTCATTCGATTGCCTCCCTCTATTAAACACCTACTGAATAATTTTCTTGCGCCGTAGAATTTCCGAACCATTTGTCTTTTTAACCAATCTCTACGCACAACAATATTGTTCTCGCATTATGCGCTTATTATTACTCTTTCACCACTTCATCCAATTCCAAACATATATATATATATTCCACATCTTTCTTGACTCTCTAATAATTAATCACAACATACACATGATATTCCCCTAAACTATATGCCTGGTGCACAAATACTCATCGCTAACGACTTCTCTTTTTTCAAACTAACATACAAAATTTTTTTCTGTCTAATGACCACTAAAAATTACGTCCACACATCTGTCAGTTAATTTCATATTCACTTAACTCAAATTTTCATAAAGAATCTAAGGAAACGGATATAGACAACTTTAAAAGGAAGCTTTACCATAAAATTATATACTTGGGTAATCTTAAATTGAGCCAGAAAAATATTAAGGAATTAACTTCTCAGAGAGCATTGGAAAAAAATCAATAGTCGTTCATGCTCGACAATCACAGCCATATCCTCTTCTCTGAAAAATTAGCACAGAATGAGGATCTCCTATTATGAGTTTTATGTTTGATGAAATTCTAGTGTATTCTAGTCTTCATGAATTATTTAATGCAGTACATACTTTTCATAACAATTTGTTTAATATATTTTTAACACCAGCACCAAATACATTACTCTTATGTGCCACCTCAATCCATGACACCCACATAATAATAAAAACAATCAACAAACCTAACCTAACTTTATCCAACATTAAACCTTACGTCCATTTTCCATCTTAAATCTATCAATCCAATCATCAATCAACACTCTCATAAAAAAATGTAACTCATTTTTCTAATTCAATACAATAGTTTCGAGAGGTTGATGCCTTAAATCTTAAAAATTGAAGATATTTCATTCCAGGGGTAATCTTAGCATCTCTTTTGCCACAAAAATAGTGTGCTGCTCTAACTTGGCATCCTGATTGCACAGGTCTAAACATAACATTGACAACATTAATGGGTTTAGGAGTACTATACCAAATGCATATATCTCGAGACACTTTTTTACTAAAACATCATCCACTAAATTTCCTTACATTTATAATACCCCAAAAATTTCGCACTCAAACTCATGTGTGGTGAAAACCTTTTACTAAACAATTAATACGAGATAAACTCAATTTAAATAGTAATAGTGTGCTTAAAATTCGCTACTTCTATCATATAAAACTTGAACATACTTTAATAATCAGGAGTTATTATATTTATCATCATACACTAGATTATTAATTCACGATCTTCTCATCGATATCTATTAGATTATACCTCTGTCTAAGTGTACAATAAATACTTTTATAAACTACTCCTAACATAGATTATCCTCCAGATATAATCTAAATGTCTAAACTCACTATCTAAACATCAACTTCTTACAACTCATCAACAAAGTACCTGATTCTCCTAATATATTCAACAATCATATTCTGAGAAGTGACTTAATTACACACAGACTCACTAAATTGAATTTAATATAAACACATAACCGGTAATTATGTTTATCAGAATTACTTTAAAATCTATTTGCATAGAAAAAAATGCAAATTTATCCATTGAAATAAATGAGAGATAAACAGAAATTAAAATTGTTTTAAGTTGATCTTTTAAAAGTGATCAGTTTCTAATGAAATTTCAAATCATTTGTATTTAATACTCATACGTATTTCATATAGTCTTTAGCTAGAAAACTGGGTATATAAATAAATAAAAATTTATATAAACTATACATAAATAATCACGTCTTTGGCTATAACTTTCTTTAAGCGACCTTCTTGGCGATGGTTGAAAAAGTACAGATTATCCTAAATTTACAAACTAAATTAACTTCCTAAATTTCAACATTTTAGAGTTTTTAACGGTATTAAAATTCAGAGTTTGAACAAAAATAATGTGTATTCACTGGAGAGTCTAGAACTCTTGATAGGACAAAGTGACTTTTAATTGTTTTAAGTGTCCTATACAAATACGATTTTAATGAATGTCAAATTTGGTGGCTATTTATTACACTAATTATTTGTATTTAGAAAGTAATAAAAACCATGCTTTTAATATAAAAATTAACTTCTAAAATTCGCTTTTTCCTTAATTTTCACCCCACCCCCTCCCACACGCGCAACACTCTCCTTCTATTACACACGTTTAAGAGACCCATACCATTATAAAATAGAGTATACCCCGATTTTTCTCTTTCTTCATCTTCAACACATTGTAAATATGTATACTTGTACATATATTTCATATATAATTAGCTGTTTAGCTCCTTACGTATGCATCTTCTCTATGATATCCTAAGCTCCATTGAAATAAATATGCGAGGATTTTCGATTGAAATTGCACATGTTAATTTGCTATAAATCTTCCTGGACAATATGGTGAAATTAATATAGATTTTACCTATAGAGATCTATACTGACAGTTTTTACACATATAGAAATTTTTAACTATATATTGTTTTAGGAGCATATTAACAAATTATATAATACCAATATCTTAGTATTCGTAAATACCCTGATAATCTAATATAAATAATTATTAAACTATCATATAATTCTTAACTCCGACCTTTTTCTCTATCAAAACATTTCATAAATAAACCCAAATTTAAGAAACTACTTAAAAAGTACCCTGATTATTCCCTAAATCACGTCTGAACATTTTGAAAATCTCAACCTCCTTATATGTTATTCTCGTCAAAACATCCAAGATTTCACTAGATCCTCAGCTTGAATATTTTGTATGCGCGCATCTTGAAAAAAACAATTGTTGCCGGAGTGATTGCGACATTGAAAACATGTCGAATTTCAAAAAAGCAGGAAAGAGAATTGCTTCATAAGATCTTATATATATAATGAATCTCGTGGTCCTTTTGAAAACATCTGAGCTTTTTATATGAAAATCTGTTCTTCATCGTCTAATATAAAGGTCTTTAAGCACCAAATGAATCATATTATTATACTAGCTTAGCATCTATGAAAACCGAGCGATTTTTTAATATACTAAATGTATTATAACTTTTCCTCTCACGGGCATCGCTTAACTCTTACACTTACACCTTATATATTTTAGCGACCTATTTTTACTCAAAAATTCATAACTTCGCATCAAAAGCTACTGAAAACTTCTTCTTATAACTGATAGTTTCAACCATTTAGATAATTATATCGTCTTACTTAAAATCATAAAAATTTGTAAGTTATTATATTTAAAATTTCGTATTTTCTATACTAGCTCATTATGTACAGATCATAAGTGTATTCATCTTGAAAACTGCAAATTCTCTATACAAGGATCCAAAAGATACAATATTTACATAATTCTAAATTATGTTTATAAAGTAGATATAGTCTATAATTATATGTTGACCTGATTTTTAATGAATTTCAATATTTGTTTTATATACAAATATTTATATTGTGAAAACCTGTTTTAATAAGAAAATTTTAAACTTCTAAAATTTAGCGCTTTTTTCTTAAATTTTCACATTAACCATAATCTCTAGAACTGCATTAAAGCGTACCATGATCTTCACACCCTAACAAATTCAACATTGCGATCATATTTAGTAAATTCATTAAATGAGTTTTTATTTCCTACATCTATATCTAGCACAGTTTTGAAAAAATAAGTGTTTTCATTTAAATATTTGCTAAGATAGCTAACAAACCGCGCATTCTGTATTACTTAATGATATACATATAAAAAAAATAGATTACAAAAACATGTATGCGTACCTAACATAAGAGAAAGTAGATATAATAGTAAAAAAGAACAATTAAACTATAATCTAAAATAGTTTGTCCTAAATATAATCATAGTTAGTATAGAACAACCTGTCTGTAAAAAAAAATTAATTAAACCTTTATAAAAGTATTGCCTTACAAAAACAAGAATTTCAACATTACGAAATTAGAACCTACCTTCAAAGAATATACTAACGATCCTACTAAACAGATATTACAACACATATTAGATAAATATACATCATGAGTATAATCCTTATACAATTTAATGAGAATAACGTATTATATCAGCATACTTGAGGAAAACTAAAGATAAGTGGAGAATAAAAGTATAACACCGATAAAAAATGTCATTTGAAAATAGCATTAAATAATCGAACTATGGCATACTCAATTAAAATGACAAAAGATATACCATTTAGAGTCATATATTAATAAACGAGACATTAACCTTATTTAAAAGCAATATCAAATTTTGATGATGTTCACTGACCCAATTAATTGATAGTAGAATTGAAAAAATGTATATTAATATATAAAAATATGATGAACTTCTAAAAATACACGTCACTTTCATAAATTATACATACAAAATATGAAATAGAACTCTAAAGATTATCAGGTCTTTTTTTACCTATAAAAATTTTAAAATTCGTTATTCCTACAGTCGTTCGTTGTCTCCTGAACTTTTCGATTCTGGTGATGAGACTGAAATTCGTTCTGATGAAGAAAGTTATGAAGAAGAAGAAATAGAAATTATGAATGTCAAGAGATATAATGCCCATGAATATTCACAAGCTACATATCGGAGTATGAGAATATATTAATAAATATTTACGTACAGGTACCTTATCTTTTATATTTTTCTTTATGTAGTTTTTCCTTAATTTCCTTAAATATAAAATAACACCAAAATATACTTTAAACTTAAAGTAAACACTATTAAAATTTCTATAACATAAAATTCTAGCTTTCCAGTAAAATTCACTCATGTATAAAATTAAATATACAATTAGAAATATATAAATTTTTACTTAAAAGTAACTGTTTATACCTAAATTACAAGAGCATTAACTTACTATTAAGTGATCCAATTAAATTGACGGTTATGATTTAAAACGGTAAGTTTACGGATACACACATAATACTTTGAATAATCTCACTCGATTCGTCCAAGCTAATACTTGAAACACAAGAGATGAACTTATATCATCTACTAATCATACTATAGATACTATTTTACATTAATAGACGTTTCCTCCATAAGTGATATAATATTCATATTCCCACTATGATGTCTCATAACTATACAGGATAGAACATTCACCTCATTAGTTAAAGTATGATATCACCTTTACCGAGATAATATAAAAGACCTATATTAAACCTTGCCAAATCGTATACGCCTTTTTCCCTTTAAATACCAACTATTTCCTAGAATTAAAAACTCAATATATAGAGCTCAATAATCTGATCAAAAGTACCAGATATTTTTACCTATCAAAAATTCCCACATTACTGGCATCTAATATATATCTCGCTAATCTTTATACTTAATAATGTGAACTAATAAGTATTTTAACCCCGTTAATAATTTCTGATAAAGCACATTTATTAAACAAAATAGGTCGTTTTACATAGGTTGCTAGATGTCAAAAAGGCTGTAAAATTAAATTTATTTGATAGTGATTAGGTGTCCTTAAACTATGTACGTATTTATAATGAACTCCTTCCCACATTTAATTATCTTATATTTATACTCTCCTGTACGTAGTTGTAAAAACCTATTTTAATAAAAAATTATAACTTCTAAATACCGTTTTTCCCTTAAATTCACATTACAATCTTATATAGAAACTCATTAAAGACTTATCGATTTTCTCTCATGATAAATTCAACATTTGAAAATGATTTGAGTAAATCCTTCACAAAATTAGTAGTTCTTTTCCAACCGCTAACTTATCTCTCAGCATTTCTGAACGAAATTAACGTTGTTTTTTATTTGGATGCTGACCTTGATTTTGGATATGCAGTAAATAAGTTATAATTTATTTAATCATTTTTATATGGTTTAATAATAATTGCAAGATTTTTAATTAAATTAACTTATCTTAGTTTTATACTATATACCACAATAGTGTTCATAGTTGTTAAAAACCTGTTTTATAAAAATTTTAAACTTCTAAAATTATTACGCTTTTTTCTTAAATTTCAACCATTACCCAAATTTCGACAGTGAATGACGATTTTCCTAGAGATTTCAACATTTGACTAATTTACTTCGGATCTGATCTTTAAAATTGGACCTTTTTAACGGTATTGTCTGCAGGTTAGAAATACATGTTGTTTCCAATTGAATGTCCTATTTCCCAAAAGAAGACATAGAAAATAGCGAGAAGTTTATCAATGTTTTAAGGGTCTTCAAAATGAACCATATTTAATGAAAATTTCCAATATTTCTTTTTACATTACAAATATTTCCCAATTAGTGTGCAAAAAAACCCCTGTACCACTACCGATACTATTTAACTAACAAAACCAATAACTTCTAAAACTTAATCCGTCCTTTTCTCTATCTCAATTTCAAACCTCAGTATTACCCAATCCTAAGAACGTGCTAACAAGCATACTCATTTCTCCCTACATCTCAATATGAAACTTATTTGGTAATATCTTAAAATTGAGTTTTTAATCCGTCTATTATTACAGTTTTAGACAATAATCAATGTGTTATTTTCTTGAAATAATGCTTACCTCTCCAAAAAGCCAGCAAAGAGAATTTATTAATTGTTTTAGGGTTCCTAAATTTGACGAGTGTTTAATGAAATTTAATATTTGTTTTATCAACAATATTCCCATAATTTTCATTTTAGTTTATGAAAACCTGTTTTTAATAAAAAATACTTACAACTTACATTATTGATTACATTCATAGTTATATGATTTACAATTAACGAATAGTAGAACCTCCTTAAAAAGTACGATTTTATTAATTCCACCATATTTTTCAATATATTTGTAACAATCTATTAAAATAATTGAAGTTTATTTTAACCTCCTGCTGTCCAAACAGATAATTATCCCAGCATTTGAAAAAGGTAATGTGTTCTCAAGTGAAATTCTGCATATCTTACAAAAGACATCAATCAAGTAGCATACAAGATTAGATCTCCATAAATCTTGACCGATCTTCTTAATTAAATTTCCAATTCTTTGTGTTTGTTTACCTATAACCAAATATCTTCCCATTAGTTTTCTGAAAACCCTCGTCTTTTAACTAAAAAAATCTCTAAACATTTCTTACAAACATTACTGTCTATTCTCCTTAAAATGTCCACATTACCAATAATTAGAACCTCTTAACGATAATTACTGCATTTTCCTTAGAATATTCCACATATTGAACATTATTTAGTCAATTCTTATAAATTGAGTTATTAAACCTCCCGCTTCTTCAGCATTTGACAAAAGTTGTACCAAATCAATGTGATTTCAGTGATAATGCCTTTTATTTAAGAATATAGATATGATGAATTTATTAATTTGCGTTTTTAACAGCGTGATACGTGAAATTAGACGTTTTTAAGTATATAACTTCCAACTTTGTTAGGAAATCATTTAGTCACCAAAACATATTTCCACATTAGTTTTTGATCGAAACTCTATAATAATATCTATAAACTAATTCTGTAACTTGCTCTAAAATTCACGCATTTTATCCTTAATTATTTCACCATATGGACAAATTTCAGCAACTGAATAAAATTATCGAATTTCTCCTAAATCTTTCATACATTTGAAATATGATTTATGCCGCTAAGTTTACATTTAAAAATTAAAGCTTTAACGGTATTTCAGCATTTGAAAAAATAATGTTTGCATTGAAATGCAATTTCAATTAACTGGCAGGAAAGAGAATTTATTAAATACTATTTAGATAACCGAATTGACGTTTTTTCATGAATTTTCAAATATTTGTTTTGTATATACCAAATATTTTCATTAGTTTTGTGAAATTTTTAAGTATCATAATTTTAAAGTATTTTAATATACCGCTTTTCGTCGTTTCATAAAATTTTCACATTACGAATTTAGCAACTCTTAAAGTACCGATATTTTCCTATAACTATTCACTTTGAAGATTAATTTGTTAAACTTAAAATTGTGAGTTCTATTTAACCCTGATATGGGATTGGGAAAAACCCTGCAAACACTGACCATTCTTCAGCATTGCAAAAATGAAAAACAGCAAGTGAAGTTTTTAGTTTAATTCCTTAAAATGCTGATGTATATATGGAATTTTCAATAGTTGTTTTGTTTTTATACACCAAATCTTTCATTAGTTATGAAAAAACCTGTTTTTAATAAAAAATTTCTAATATCTTCTAAAATCACGAGCCTTTTTTCTCCTATTTAAATTTCTTCTACATCTATCAAATTTAGATACTCCTTAAAAGCGATTTTTTCCTAAACCCTCGGCATGCTCGAATGCACTTCGGGAATTTTTCAAATTGAGTTTTTAACGGGTTATTTTAGCAGTTGAACAACGTGTTTCAGTTTGACAATGCATTCCAAAAAGCAAAAACCAGAGTGAATTTATTTAATATGTTTTAGTGTCTTAAAATTGACGTTTTTAATGAACTTTCAATAATTTGTTTTTCTTTAACTTTAATTGACATTAGTTCTTTGCAATAACCTGTTTTAATAAAAAATAATTACTTCTCAAATTACGACTTTTCTTAAATTTCACATAACGAATTTAGAACCTCTTATAAAAGTCCTTCAGATGAGAAATCTTCAACAATTTGAAATTAATTTGTATAAATCTAAAATATGAGTTTTTAATACGGTATTTTCAGCATCTGGAAAATATTCTGTGAATTATCTACATCATAGGATCTACAATTCAAATAGCTGAATAAGTGCTTTATATTCATAGTATTAGATGTCTTAAATAGACGTAATAATGTGAAAGTTTTCAAGGTTGTTGTTCTTTTATGATAAAAAATATTTCATAGTTTTGAAAACCTGTTTTAATCAAAAAAATTTACTTAAAATCTTAAACAAAAAGAGAATTAAATTCACATTTACAATTTAGGAACTCTTAAAAGTCGATTTTCCTAAAGAACCAACATTGGAGAGTATCTGGTCAATATTAAGAGTAAGTTTTTAAACAGGTTATATACAGTGATTAATAATAATGTGTTTCTTGAAATGCTATTCTCAAAAAAGCATGAAAAGGAATTAATTTATCTAAAATCTTCTTTAGTGTGACTTAAATTTGACCGTTCTATTTAATGAAATTTCATAATTATTTCTGTTTTCTATATACCAAATATTTCAGTAGTTTTTAACTATTTTTTTTGTTTTTTAATAACAAAAAAACACTTAAGATTTTAAATTACTCTATTTTTCTTTTAAATTCTTCACACTACGAATTTAGAACTCTTTAAAACCTTACTCAGAGATTTTTCCATATCAGTTATCACCACAAAAACCAACTACTTTTATGTGTAAATCTAAAAATTAGTTTTTAACCTTCAGCGCGTTATTTTCAGCATTTATTGCATAAAGTAAAATAATGTCTATCATTGGAAAGCAAACATATCAACGACATGAAATAGTGATAAAAAATCCACAAAATGATATATCGTCTGCAATTAATCAAGGACATGAAACTATTTGTTTTTATATTACTATAACACTTAAAAAAGGGGATAAAAATTGTATTATAAAAGATAAAAAATTTAACTTTCATAGATAATACGCGTTTCCTTAAATATTTGAGCCTAATACAACATCTTGAAACTCCTTAATAGTATCAACTTGGTTTTCTCTTAAGTTCCCAACTATTTGAAATTAATTTGGTAAATTCTTAGAAATTGAGTAGTTAATATCAACCGGTTATTTACCCAGCGCTATGTGAAACCAATATATGGTTTCCATTGACAGATAGTCCAAATTTCAAAAAAAGCCCCAGAAAAGTAAATTTATTGATTAGTATTTTACCGGTGTTCCTTAATATTGACCCTTTTTTTAATAGAAAAGTTCAAATTATTTGTATTAACATTATACCCACAAAAGATTATTTCCCATCTGAAGCTGCGTCTATCGGAAACACTGATTTGTCAACAATCAAAAACACTAACTTAATTAAACCGCATAATTAACACTATATTTTCTATTAACATTCTACATACCCACTATATCAAAATCAACATCTACGTCAACTCTAATAGCTCACGACTATCTGAGATTCTACACATTTCGAAATCCAATTTGGCGTACGAATCCATAACAAATTGAGTTTTTCCGGTATTTTCAGCATTGAAAAATAATGTTGTCTTCAGTTTTGAAATCATGCCATTATTGAATTCAATTGATTGGCAAGTGATAATTTATTAATTAGTTTTTAGAGACTTCTTATAATTAATATATAATCTTTAATGACAATTTTCAATTAATTTCTTTATATACGCAATATTTTCACTTAGTTGTGTAACTAACAGACCTGTTCTTTAATTAATAAACACACTTTTAATACACTTTCTAATAATATACCGCTTCTTTCTTAATATTCTCTACATTACACTTCTGAGATACTCTTAAAAGTTCTATTTGTTCTAATTTAAATTTCACATTTAAATTATTTGGTAAATCTTAAAAATTGAGTTTTTAACGAGTATTTGACGAGCAGCTTGAAAAAGTAATGCTTTCATTGGGAATAAATTGCACTTTCACAACAAAGCAGAAAAGGCTGAATTCTTTATTAATATTACGGTGTCTTAAATTTAGACATTTTTATATTGAAATTTTCAAATATTTGTTTTTGTTTACGTAATATTGCATTGAGTTGTTGTAATCGCAGATCTACTTAAAATTTACTTCTAAAAATTACGCTTTTTCTTAAAATTTCACATCTGACAAATTTAACTCTTTAAAAGTACTTTTCCTAAATTCATTCACATTATTTGAAATATTTTTAGAATAATAATAAAATTGAGTTTTTAAACGGTATTTTTAGCAGTTGGAAAAAAATAAGTGTTTCATTGAAATGCATTTCAAAAAAAGCAGAAAACGAGAATTTTTTAATGGTTTTAGGTGTCTTAAATTGACGTTTTTTTAATGAATTTTATATGTTTTATATCCCCGAAATATTTCCATTAGTTGTGATAAACCTAGTTTTATTAAAGACAATTAAATTTTCGCTAATAATTACCGCTGTTTATCCTTATAAAACTACAATTTTTCTACCCCAAAAAAACAATTTTACCGGGGGCCAGGGCGAATTCTAAACTCTTAATAAGTCTACGATTTTATCTACTAAATTTCAACATTTGTAACTATTTGTATGTTTTTTAATAATCTTAGAAATGCAATTGGTGCTGTGTCCGGGGCGGTTTGCAATTAACCAAATCTAAAGAAATTGAAATGCGCAAAGAAATCGAAAAAGCTTAAACTGCGTTTATTTAATAGTTTATCAATTCTTAAATATTTTCTGTTATTGAATTTTCAATTTCTTTAGTATATACCAGATGTTTCATAAGTTTATGCAATCCCTGTTTTAATAAAAAAAATTTAAACTGGTTCCTAAAATTACGCGTTTATCTTAAATTCACATTACAAAAATATAAAACTCGTTAAAAAGTTATACGACTTTTCCTAAATATTCCAACATTTGAAAAGATCATTTATGGTAAAATCCTTTAAAATCTGAGTTTTACACGGTATTTGTCAGCATTTGAAAAAATAATGTGTCTTTCGATTGCCTTGGTGAAATGTCATAAATGTCTAAAAAGCAAAGGAAATGAGAAATTTATTCATTAGTTTTTAGTGACTTTATAATTGACTTTTAATGATATGTTTCGCCAAATATTCTATTTTTATATACCAAATATTTCATTAGCTTTTTGCAAAAACCTGTTTTAATAAAAATTTTAACTATTCCTAAAATTACGCTTTTTTCTTAAAATTTTACACATATTACGAATTTAAACTCTTAAAAGTACGATTTTTCCTAAACTTTCAACATGTTACACAAATTATCCTTAGTAAATCTCTAAATTTTGATTTTAACGCTTTATTCACGCATTTTGATAACAAGGATCAATGTGTTTCGCTGAAATTAGCAATTTTTCACAAAAGCTTGAACGTTAATTATATTTCAAAATTACTTTAGATTTTCTTAAACTGCGAGGTAAGGAAATGTGAATTTCAATAAATTTCGTTCTTTAGATACTAAATATTTCGATAGTTTTGTAATAAACCCTGTTTATGAAAGAAATTTTAACTTTCTAAAATTACGTTTTTCTTAAATTTTCACATTACCTATTATTCAAAGGACTCTCTTAAAGTACGATATTTCCTAAAATTCAACATTATGAAATTATTAGAGTAAGTACAATTAAAAAAGTTACACAACAGGAATATTTATTCAGACAAATCATGAAAACAATAATGTTTCATTAAAATGCTAATTCTCAAACTTCATAAACTGTAACTGCATTATAAGTTTTACCTTTGTGAACAATTTGTCTAATTCTCCTTTCCATATAATCTCACTCAAACTTTAGCCAACATATTAGTACAGGACTTAAACGTTCTGCTTCTTCCTTGTTTTACTAAAAAAATTTCTATAATTTCTCAAATTTTCCGTGATCATCTTGTTGTCTTTTAACAGAAAGGCATTGTTATTAATTACTTTAATGACCTTGTATGGACCGTGATATTTAGGTTGCAGTTTTCCGGTATTATATTGACGATTTATGACCAACATATACTTGGCGTCTTTCAAATTTCGGGGCATGAATATAATTTTATTTCTCAAATTTGTTCTATTTTAAAGAGGTTTAGCCAACAACCCTGATAGTTTTTCAACATATTTATCATAGGTCATGGGTCTATCTGGCACTGTGGTGCCAACCAGGCCTCCCTGTATATTTACATTTTGACCGAATAATATCTGACTGGGCGTGATTCCTTCCTTCCTCCGAGATAGAGGCTTGTCTGAGGGCAAATAAGGCGAAGGGAAGTATGTCCAGCCACTGTTGTTCCTTCATTTCTGGCTCCGCTAACATTAATCTCAAGCAAGATAATAAGCTACGGTGCCAGGCTTCTATTTTTCTGTTCTAAAGGGTGCGTAGCTGGCACTGGTGTAGTGTGAGGTACCTATCAGACTGCATACGTTTTCAAAGAGGTGAGATGTGAAGTTAGTTCCTTGATCCGTTATAATTGTGTCCGGAACTCCCGTGAACGGAAACATCTCATGAAGCAAGACTTTGACAATGGTTTCCTTTGTGATATCTTTGAGTGGGATTGCCCATACATAATGACTAAAGCGGTCTATCAATGTAAACAAGTACTTATATCCATGGCACACAGGCATTTTTTCAATGTCGGCATTTAGAGTTTCAAATTTATAACTTACTTCTCTGTATTTTCCATATTCGGGATTGATTGCTCGTCCCACTTTGCTTATTTGGCACTGGGGACAGGTTCTTACAATATTTTTTCATCCTAGCATGCATGATTTTAAAGACGAACTCCGCTTTCATTGAAATCAGGGTTCGATTTATTCCCAGATGACCCTGCAAATGCATGATTTTGATTACCTCATCTATGCATTCTTCTGGTAGTAGCACGCGAGCATAGTTTAATGAAACATCAACATAGACGTTGATATTTTGGCACGTTGGAACCAAAATTTTTGCTTAATAATCTTCAGGGATCTATTTTCTTCATTTTCTAAGAGTTTTTAAGTATCCATCAGTCAATTGTTTTTCCCTTATTAATTTATAATCTTTATTATGGAATCTTTCTATTAACATCTTATTTGTTTGGCTACAGATGGTAATTAAATTGACTGACTTTATCTCAAATAAATTAGTCCTTTCTCTCTCCCTATGATCACCCCCCCCCCTGTTCATTGAGTTTGTTTTTCCATTTGCTTAATTTTCCTGCTTCTATTTTTATGCGCTCTGCGGCCTGTAATCTAGGGCTTTTAACTTTTAAAGAGCTATGACCTTTAGAGTTTATGGGCCTTGGCTCTTTAAGGTTTAAATATCCTGTGGTCAATCCTTTTAAATCAAGCTTTATTGGTTCTTGCCTCATAAAGTTTAAAAAACTCTCTTTACATTCTTGTAATCCTGGTTTGTCTCCCGACCACGGATTGGTTTAGGGAGTGTTCTCTACGTCATCGCCTTGCTTGGTAACTGCGTTGTGAGTGGTTGGTACGCGGCTTGGCTCCGCCCCTTCGTTTGTTCGTATCTTGGCGGCAGTTTGTTCGTTCGTATTTTCGTTTTTCCTTTCTTCAATAATTTGATTATGGCTTAAGTATTCGTACAAAGGGTTATTCTTGCTAGTAATTAATTTCCAGGATACATTGTACGAATTCAATAAATTCAATTGTTGAAAATCTCTCTCATTTTGGTTGTTGCAGTCGTTGACTTTGTTGTATTTTGATATCAATTCTCGTGATTGAGTGTGGATGGTGATTTTTCGACCTATTAATAGATATCCATTTTTCTTTAATATTTTAATAAGGCAGAGTAATTGCTTATTTGGATAATCATACCTCTGCTCTGTTGGATTCAAAATACAGCTGTAAAAGGCGAATGGGAAATTTCCGCGTCGTCGGCCATGAAGGCTCCCGCTGCTGCGGCAGTAGTCGTGTGTACGATTATTTTTATGTCGCTTGTTGGGCACGTATATGCAAACGTACACGCGTGTTTTATGGAATTTTCAACATCTGAGAAGGTCTTTTCCGCGCGTGTGTTCCACTGAACACATCTACGGGAGTAAAGTTTCCCCCACTAAAAGGAGGTTAAGGGAGACATGATTTCTGAAAGGCACGGCAGAGATGAGCGATAGAAGCTCACCTTTCCAATAAAGGCACGGAGTTCTTTGATTGGTTTTGGCTTTTCACAGTCTATTATATCTTTCACTTTCTCAGGGTTTGGTCTCATCCCATCTTTATTTATAACAAAGCCGAGATAATCTAACTCTCCCAATCCTATCTAGCATTTATCCGGGCTCAAGCTAATATATAAGTACTATAATCTCTTTAGTACTTTTTCCAGCAGTATTTTGTGTTTTTTTTTGTCTCTGATATATAATAATATATCATTCATATATGCATGACAATGTTCTATGTCGTAGAGCAAAATATTTACTAATCTTTGGAAAGTAAATGGTGAATTGATGAAATTGGGAAGGTACGTGTAGGTAAAGGTGCCAAGATTGCTCGTTATAGTAAAGTATTTTTGGCTGTCAGATGCAAGGAGATGGCTTAGAAAGCTTGTTTAAAGTCAATTTTTAAAGTATTTACATCCTTTCAAAGCAAATAAGGCGTCTTGAATATTTGACAGTCCGAACACATCTGGTTCAGCTCTCTTATTTAGTTCTCTGAAATCTGAAATCAATCTAACTTTATTTTTAGTTGTAGTACCCAATTCAAATTTGTTCTTTTTAACACCCCTGTTGATACCAGGTGATTGAGCTCTGCTCTTGTTTGGGAGTATAGTTTATTGGAGATACGCCTGGGTTTCAAACGAATGGCCTTCCCTTTTATGTTGGCCTCAAAAGGATAAGTGTTTGACAGCTCTTCTAATATTCTCTCAGGGATGATAGGGCTTTCTTTTTTACCGTTTGGTTTTCCTTTATATTTTTCAAAATTTCCGTCCATCGGTCTCTCTGTTTTGCTTTTATATATTTATTTTCTGTTACATAGGAGTTGAGGAAGAGTTCTTTTTATTTATAAATTACATCATTTAATAACAGAGGGCTAGTAGGTAGGAGAGGAGGATTGATAGGAAGGTTTTTAGAGGGAGACAGAGTATCTCGGAATACCCAATGCACATGCAGTTGTTTTAAATTTATATCATTAGTTAAATTAACAGTATTATTTGTTACAGGATCTATCAATATATCATGCTTAAAATCTATTCCCAAACTATATCTCTTCAAAAAAGGAAGTCCCAATATATTTATTTTTAAATTTGCAACATAAAATTTATCTATAAATCTTCGCTTTAGACCAATATCTATCTCTAGAGTTTTAATATCATAAATGTCAATTTTTGTACTATTTGCTACTAATATATAACCCATGGGCGATTTTCGCCTTTCAATTGCATTTGCAACTGCAACATTGATCTCGCCTCCGGTGTAAATCATATAGGCTTGTTTATTTATGCTATCAAAAGACTTATATAGCTTCAGGTCGAAAACATCGCAAGGTTCATTACCTCCCTTAGCCTCGTCAATTTTATAGTAGGTGCGCAAGCGCGCAACCCATTTTCTGAACTTTGAAATGCCGAGGTAGGTAATTCAGTTGCAATGTTTTCTGTACCCTCCACTATTGTTTTTCTGGTAACATGAAAATTACTTAATATTTCCCTATCAAAAAATGCATACCCCGCATGCATAGAGGTATTTT
The DNA here is from genome assembly GCA_015478945.1 of Trachelipus rathkii. Taxonomy (NCBI): domain Eukaryota; kingdom Metazoa; phylum Arthropoda; class Malacostraca; order Isopoda; family Trachelipodidae; genus Trachelipus; species Trachelipus rathkii. The sequence goes on along the minus strand of JABUQX010102348.1, from coordinate 16,788 downwards.
TTACCACATTGTCGGCAATGTTCTTAAAATCATTATTGGCCAGTTTGGCTTCATCAATATTCTTATTTGCAACATTAAAATTTAATCATTATTTGTTAACATTATTATTATCCATATTACATTCATTACTATTTTGTATAAGATCTACGTTTACATTAATAACAGACAAATTTTCATTATCAGCATCGCTATTTAAGTTTTTAATTTCATTATTATTATTATTATTATTATTATTATTATTATTATTATTATTATTATTATTATTATTATTATTATTATTATTATTATTATTATTATTATTATTATTATATTATTTAAATACCTCACTTTCTAGTTCATGACAGTTTTTTGCCTTTACCGTATTTACTCGACCGACTACATGTTCAAATTCAAGCGGTCCTTCTAAGCGTTTCCCGCCTGGGAAGTGGAGACAGGTTGAGATGAAGTCCAATCCCCCCCATGTGTGGTAGAGTAAAGTGTACATCGGGCAGTCTGCTGATTCACATGTGTACACCCTATGTAAAAACTTTCCATGTTAGTAGCATAAATTTGTTGTAGGCCCGCTCACAGCTGCGTTTGCAAACCTACGTTGCCTCCCTGTGCCTCTTCCTCTCCGTAAGTGGCGTTCATTAGTTGAAGGTCGTTGTTCTCGGACAATCTGGCATATTGTGCCTGCCACCTCCTTAACGAATTTCATGAGCTCTGTTAGCTTGCCAAATATTTTCTCTTGAGAGGTTAGGGCTAAGTCAATTTTTCTTTCGCTTTCGTGGGAAAGGCTGTTTCTTCTTGTTGACTCAGACTCTTAGGTTTCTTCTTCTAGCCTCAGATAACTCAGACTCCCCAATAGGACATCCCCGCCTGTGCGTGTGAGGTAGGTTGAGCGGCACTCCCTTCCCCCTGGTTGGGGTATAGCAAACTATACATGGGGCAGTTTGCTGATTCACATGTGTACTCCCGATGTAAGTCATCTGAACTGAAGTGGGTAATTCGGCCATAAAGAGCTCTTGGGTAGATCTTGGATTGTTTTCGACAAGCAAGTTGAAATTCTTGTGACCCAAGAAGTCTTCACTCTGTTTATGTACTGACTTGGAAGTTCGGTTCTTTTCATCCCCTTTTTAAGCACATCTCGGACTCTCTGCCTAAGTGCTGGTATGTTGGTCTCTTCTATATTGTCCAATAATAATAATTGATATGAGCTCGATTGCAATGGAAATTTTATTGAAGATACAAGGGTATTCGGCAAAATTGATGCTAATAAGCGCACTCTCTCATTTCCATCATCAATGCCGTTTAATTTAAAGACGGCGTTTATAGCGCTCAGCCACGAGACCACTCCGAACGCGTCGAAGGGGAGAGTTGGCTTGGCGTGAGTGTGCTATATGGCTTTCGCTGCGACCTGTCTCCTCGCTCGCGCTTGGCTTGAGTAGATGAGTTGGAAGTATTTGACTTTGGGGAGTCAAGTTGTTCTCCCTCCGAACATGAGGAGTGAAAGTCTTCCTCAATGGGGGAGAGAGTCTGTTGGGGAGAGAGACATTTTCTGCTTCCCCTCGCTTTTGGGGAGGTTGTTTTTGTGCGTCATGTTTTCAGGCGAGGTAAGAGCTTTCTTGTTCCTGCCATTTCTTTATGTAGAACAAAGGGCGTTTGTTTTTGGCGGGCAATGATTTAGGGTTAAAGTTTGATTTTTTTTTTTTGAGTTTGACTCTTGCTGGCTTAGTTGAGCCGATTCTACTGTAGCGCCATTTTTCTATACAAGAGCTATGGTTTTAATTTTAATTTTTATTTCACAAAGTTTATTTTCACTTTTGCAGCAGAAATGTTTTCGACACACCTTTAGAGACACTTGCTTTTCTTTATTTATTTTTATTGTCACAAGCACTTAAGTTTCGCACAGTTAATTACCACCATTAATTTTAATCACTTTTATAACTGATCACACTGTTTATTAATAGCGCTAATTAGGTCCTTCAGAAAGTTTTTTTAATATTTTTAGGAATTCACTAATGAGTCACACGGGGTACACCAAAATAAGTCTGGGGCCGAGATACTCAAGCCCTTAATGATTAATGAGAGTGATTAAAAAAGGTGGGGCGTTTTAGTTCTTTATAAAACAATGAAATGTTAAATATTGGGTAATAATTGAAATGTCATGTGCCAATCGGGCAATATAAATGGAATAATTTGAATAATGTAATAATGTCTTAAGTTACACAAAGTATCTTTATAAAACACGGCACAAATACAATCGATGGGTTTCTCTTCACGAAGCCTCAGAACGGAGTCCTGATCATTGGTGGTTGCCAGTCCCTTGCGGGCTCTCATGATAGTTACACTCAAATCTGGCAACCTTTTATTGATGCCTTCAACAGTTTTTATTCAAGGCTCTTAGTAACAAGCTATATTGGTACACAACTGTCTTTTACAAAAGTGCACATGGGAGGAATATGTCCGCCTCCCTCACATAGGTGCACAGGATCTTTAGGCACTCATGCTGGTGATTACATGCTAATGTACCGAATGAACTCTAAGATATTACAGTATATATATATATATATATATATATATATATATATATATATATATACTATATATATATATAAAATATATATATAATATATATATATATATATATATATATATATATATATATATATATATATATATATATATATATATATATAATATATATTATATATAAATATAATATATATATATATATATATATATATAAAATATTATATATATATATATATAAATTACTGAGTAATTTATTAAGAAACACTGTCTACTATATTTAACAACTTTGCACACATTCCGTTAAATTCATTACTTTTGTACACTTATTTACGAATTTATTAAATTTATTTAAGAATTTATGAAATCTCAATCTTATTTTAAATGTACAAAAACCGGCATAAAGACTCGCCAAAATCCTAAATTACAAATCGAACTAGAAACAAAATATTTTCACATATAAGACATAAAAGATGATATAAAATGATACAATAACAAAAATTAAATTATATAGTAATATATGTTACAAAGATAAAAACCACGATAAAGCATCTAATACAGGGCATCCTTTTGATCAATAAAAAGTGTTCATCCTACAGCTATATTTTCTTTTAACTTGGTTAAAGGAAACAAAACATTTTGTAATATGCTATTCGAAACACTATTGCTTTAAACTATTATAAACAATATAAGCAATAAAAGCACTATATGTATTGTGGGTGCAACATATCACTTTCGCCCCTAAAAGTGGAGCGTATTTTTACACTAAATTAATTTTTAAACACAAATATATATTTTTTAAAATACACTACTGGTCCTGTTGCTTAGTAGATGAGCTGGTCTTCATGAAAAGCGAATTATCATCCGCTTGAGGAACCATCTGTGAGGACGAATTCCCAGCCGGGAAAGGAATCATCTGTGAAGGTGATTTACCAACCGGGTGTTCAAACCCGTCCGAAAGATATAAAACTTGATGTTGATCTCTCTGGTGCGAAATTGAAGAAAATTATGAATCACCAAGAAGAATACAGCGTAAATGAAGATAATACGATGACAGTGATGTGATATTCACCATTGTAGTAGATATATCACTATATTGAAATTGATTCCTTTCCATTCTTCCCTGATAACCAATATATATCTCGTAGCAGTGGTATTTGGTCTGTCATTATATTGTAAGTACTTCCAAATATAAGCTGATGGTGATTCACTTCTCCAGCTTATCCATCCATATTCAGGAGTAGTGATATGAGGTGCCACTGTGTTGAGTTGTAATACTATACACGGATAAATCCTTTCCTCTATTTGAACCAGAGCTGAAGAGACAAGATGGAAGTTCATTTGAAGATATAATCAGTGTATCCTTCCGTAGAGAGAGTAGTTAGTTATCATAGTGTCGACGGAACCAGTCTCGTTAAGCTGAGGTTGGTAGACCTTTGCATTAACTGAGTGCCTTATGTTCCTGTCTCCATCGATCTTAGTTATTTAACATCTTTAAATTCGTACAAGGTGTAGGTGTCGACGGCAATAGGCATGTTAAACTGAAGCTTGGAGGCATTGGATTAACGGTATAACTTGTTCCCGTCTTCACTAGTTTGCATGTTACTTGAAGATTTCTCCTTCTTTTGCTAGGAACTGCTGCGATTTGTTGTCTTTTTCCTTTCCCAAGGAGACCAGGTTTGTAGGAGAAGTAGTTCATATGCATCCTTTTCTTGAATCCTCCTTTTTCTGTGATGAACTTCTTCTATTAGACATTTTCGAAGACATCTTCTTGAAA
>JABUQX010102348.1:0-7500 GCA_015478945.1 Trachelipus rathkii | reverse complement strand
ACGAGGGTTACGTGGCCGGGATGCACCCCCGGAAGGGTTGCTGGCCCCCAAACCTTGGATATTGACGTAGAAGGATGAAACTTGGTATACACCCTTCTTGTAAGGTAACCTCGTCGTAGACTGAGGTTACATGTCGATGACCCACCGGAGGTGGCGTGCTGACACCCCAGTAGGAAACTGACCGTAGACACGATAAAAATTGGTATACACCCTTCTTATAAGGTGTCCTCGATGCAGCCGAGGTTAAATGGCCGTGCACCCTCCGGAGGGAGGTGATGGCCCCTCCGAGTAGGAAATGACCATAGAACGATGAAACTGTGGTATTTACACCCCTTTATTAAAGGTAGCCTCGATAAGAACGAGGTTATTTTCCGTAGGCCTTCTTTATAGGGTTGCTAAGCTCCCAATACCTTGGAAATTGACATAGAAGGAATAAATTTGGTAAACACCCTTCTTATAATGAATCCTCTCTGCATCCGAGGTAACGTGACGCTACGCCCATTGAGGGATGCGATGGATGTGCCTCACATCCTTGGAAATTGACATAGAAAGACGAAACGTGGTATACAGCTTTCTTCTAAGGTAACTTCATCTCACACGAAGCTACGTGCTGCTAAGCTCACAGGGTGTTGGGGCTGAGCCCCAAAATCTTGGAAATTGATGTAGAAGGATGAAATTTGGAGAGCACACAGAAGAGAATGAGCACAGATGCATCTTACAAAGAGTAACCCTGGTTTCTAAAGGTTTGGGACTTAAATTCTGATTCAAATCTCGGTTTTCTTTTTCATTAAATGTCGACTAAAATATATTTTGTCCTAATTTATTTTATGTTTCATTTTACATTTATTCTTTGTGTTTAATTTTTAATTTAAATTTTAATTTATTTTCAAATTTTTATTATATTTTATTTATTTTTAATTTATTTTTGTTTTATTTTGTTTAAAAATATTTTTTTAACCAAAATTTTTATTTCTTTTATGTCTATAACTTAAAAAATTTGCGTTTTTACATTACCCTAAAGCAGTAAATCGAGAAATCAAAAATCAAACTACCCCCCACCCTCCCCCCATGATCTATTAATCTATTGATTTATTGATTCAAGTCATATTTTGTATAACATAACAAAAACTTTTATTTATTTTTATTTTATTATTGTTTAAAAATATATTTTCCTAAAATTTTTATTCTTTTATGTTTATAACTTAAAAAATTTGCGTTTTTACATACCCTAAAGCAGTAAATCAGTAAATCAGAAAATCAAAACGCCCACTCTGCACCCCTACCACCCATCCATGATCTATTGATCTATTGATTCAAGTCATATTTTTTTATAACAACAAAACTTTTATTTATTTTTATTTATTTTTGTTTAAAAATATATTTTTTCGTAAAATTTTCATTCTTTTTTGTTTATAATTTAAAAAAAAACATTTTTACATACCCGAAAGTAGTAAATCAGTAAATCAAAACCCCCACCCTGCACCCCTACCACCCATCCATGATCTATTGATTCAAATATTTTTTATAACATAACACCAAACTTTTATTTATTTTTATTTATTTTTTATTTATTTTCTGTTTATTTGCTTAAAACATTTTGTTTTTGCTAAAAACTTTATTCTTTTATGTTTATAACGTAAAAACTTTGCTTTTTTACATACGCGCTAAAGCAGTAAATCAGTAAATCAAACCACCCACCCTGCACCCCTACCACCCATCCATGATCTATTGATCTATTGATATATTGATTCAAGTCATATTTTTTATAACGTAGAACAAAACCTTTATTTATTTTTATTTATTTTTTATTTAGTTTCTGTTTTATTTGCTTAAAACACTTTGTTTTTACTAAAAATTTATTCTTTTTATGTTTATAACGTAAAAACTTTGCATTTTTACACACCCTAAAGCAACAAATCAGTAAACCAAACCACCCATCCTACCCTCCCAACCCCACCCATGATCTATTGATCTATTGATCTACTGATTCAAGTCATACTTTATATAACATAACACAAAACTTTATTTATTTCTGTTAAAAAATATATTCTAACAAAAATTTTTATTAATTTTATGTCTATATGCGTAAAATATTAGCTCCGATGTACTCATATACATTTACACCATATATCCAACCACAGCAGTACTAGGATCCAGTTAAATGTCAGCTAAGATTCAAACTACCCTCCACGTCCTACCCTTGCTTCCCTTCCTTCCACCGTCCTTCTCTCGTAGTCCGCATCCTCCCCTCCCCCCTCGCTTCCGCCCTCAGACCTTCCCCATAGACTCACTCATTTCCGCACTCTCAGCTTATCGTGTTTCAAGGTCACCATTTGAAGTATCATTTGAGATAAACATAAGCCACAAAAACAGAAATTCTTGGTAATATAGCAATCTCAAACAAGATGCCAGAACAAGTTTCACATTAACATTAATATATCATATCGTGAACTAAGAATATAATGTACAACACAAACCTAAGCACACCTTAAGCACGAAGGTTAAACTGCCCCAAAGGGCTGTGCCCTGTACGGGCTTACATCACCACCTTCGGGTAATAGCCCGCGAGGAGATGGGTCTTCGGACCCTGCATCTACTCTGGTAGTAAGTACGTGGATCATCCTGGTGTTGGAGGGAGCGTCATCGCCCTGCGAATATAAATTAATTGATGTCGGTTATATATAGTAATAAATGTATAATCGATAATTTTTATGTTGATGATATAATGATGAATGAAGATATTGTGAATGAGCGCATTCGTGCGAATGCTTTTGTTAATAAACCATGATAAGTTAGCCCTAATGATAAAGCCTACGTGGTAATAGCGCATTAATATTACTAGATACTATCATGATTAGTCTATTATTAGCCTCAAACTTTGGTAAAGTTATTATAGCATATGTTATGTTAAGGTATAGCTGATCAGCTCCTTTGTATCGCGTCAGAGGAGGACTTTACCATTGCTACTATCGTGAGTGCTATTGTCTTAAGGTGGATTTGGATATAGAGCTTGCTCCAGTTGGTTGTACTCTATATCTCCTTAATTCACCCAACGGTGACAGCCTATGTTAACGCACATAAGCATGTATAGCATCTCAAGCGTGACTTAAGATACACCATAACTTAGTTGAGGAGACTAATGAACAAATGGCATGTCTCTGATTGGGCACCCACCGAATGTATATTGTGTTTTGCGTCACTAAACAAAATTAGGCCCCTCAGGAACGGTATCCGCTCTGTTTTGAATGGTAGGAGATTTTCTTAAAAGATATGCTGACTAGATGGCAGCATAAAACCCATGCGTTTGTGTTACAGCTTTGTCTGCTATGTTTGATTTCGCTGTGTGTACTTCCCTGGCGAATCACAAGGACTCGCAGATACACTCGAAATGAAGGAGATTTATCCTTTAGATCACACGTTGAAAACACCAAGGCCCAGATTGAGGACTTTTGCAGATATTCTAGCTCAATTGTCCATACTCCGATGATGGCTGCTCATCTTATAAATTTAAGGAGAAATACTGGGGAGTGTGGTTTGATTTACTTGATTTACTGGCCGTTTTAGACTCAGGTAAGGTTTTGAGGAAACACGCATAAATATTTTAGAGTTAGCCGATTAGATTCCACCCCAGGAATTTCTGCAATCAAACTTTAACGACCGCTCACAATTGAGAAAAATTTTTATATAGAATAAAAGAATATAAATTTTTTAAACAACAAAAAAAAATAAAAAGAATTGAAATGTAAACAAAGTTATTTTGTAATTCAATCCATTTTTCTTGGGAATGTTCAATAGATCACATAACTCACTAAAATCAATAGATCATGGAGTGGGAGAGGGGATAGGTTTGTGAAGGTAGGAGCACTTACACGATAAGCGTAAATTCAGAAACTTCACTTCGAAAGTTTTGTTGCTCTCTGTGTATAAACTAAAATAGATATTGCCTGAAGCCTCGCTTGCACACATTGCCTACTTTGATTACTTAGGGTAATTGTATATTCACAATTTTTTTTATTCGGAATTGGTAAATTTAGTGAATTTCATTATCGTATGGTTACATTGAAATCAAGTTGGAGTTTAATCTTAGCGATTTTTACTATCTATATCTAGGTTGTAAGGAACAGTCGTACAACAGTGGCTATCGCCGGTCAGCAAAATATGTTGTATTAAGTAACATAAGTATAATTTAAGAGAACTTGCAGATTTCTTTTACGGTATTATAAACAATACCATCGAATAGTTTTTGTACAACATTATTCGTTAGTAGTATGCAATTACACCCAAAATAGGTTTTAAGGTCATGAAATTTGTAACAAAGAAAACAATTGAATAAAAATATTTAAACAATAAATAAAAAATAAATAAACCGGAAATTTGTCTATGTTACTAAAAAAATACGTTCTTGAATAAAACTCAATGCAACTGAAGATCAATAGATACATTGGAGGTAGGTTATAGAGTATAGGAGCCCATTTCAAATGGTTTGAGATCACTGGATAGGAGAATGAGACGTGTATTGAAGATCTCTTCACCAACTTTTAGTTATATTCTTGAATATTTATTCTGGTTAAAGGGTACTGATAATAAAATCGTTGCAAGGATTTTTTAACGTTATAAAACATTAAAAAGAATAAAAATTTTAGTAAAAACAAAATGTTTAGCAAATTAAAACAAAAATAATAAAAAAATATTAATATAACTTAAATAAAAATAAAAAGTTATAATGTCGTTATTATTTACTTTATCTTAACACAAAAATATTTTGTACAATCTTAGATATCACCAGATAAAGATCGATAGAAAATTTCTTTGGGGAATTTGACTTTGCCAAGCAAGGTAGGGGACTTTGCATAGGAGTAAGGAGAATACAGGAGAGTGTATAATCGTTTTGATACTATACAACTAGCATTACACAAATGCAAGAAATGTAATGCTCATTGTCCTCCATAGATAAATTGGCTAGCCCCGTCCCAAAATATAGTTATATGGTTGTAATATAATAAGGCATTGAACTAATACATACCTAAAAACGATAGATTAGATAAAAGAACAAAATAATAATAATGATAATGTGTTGCTCCTATGTTAAGTATTAAAATACCAGAAATATGTATATGGTAATGGATGCTTTGCCAATTTATGCCTATATAGTAAATCCAAAGTAGAGAGGAGATTTATAAATATTCTGTATATAAACATATTTTGGAATTATTAATTATATATATATATTTATATATATATTATTATATTATATAAGTACTATTAATCATATATAATAATAATATTTAGTTATATGTTTAACATAAAATATAATTTAATAATGGTTATATACTTTTTTTTTTTATTATTATTTATTAACTATCTCATTTATTATTTACCTCATTGTATGTTTGCGTGCATTTTTCGAATGCACCCTACTCAAGATTATATAATATAATTAGTATTATATACTAATATTATATAGAATGATATTATATTATATATATATCAAATATTTAATATAATAATGTGATATATCTATAATATTTATATAATATAATATCTTTATATATTAATATTATTCTTATCCTGATATTATCTATTGTATATTCTATGTCATTATAGGGAAATATAATATAATTATAAGCGATAGCTAATTTTCAATAATAATATTTTTTAATATTATAATTGTTTATTAAATATTATAATATAAATATAAAAGTTAGTTATTATCTTATATAGTTATATAATTATCGCTATCATTATTGTCGATATATATATATTATTATGTATATAGTACTATAATATATATATATTATATTTTAATTATTAACTATATATAATATATAGTATATCTATTATGTATATATATAATATAATTGATATATAACTATTAAAATGATATTCAATATTTTACTTTTCCAGATATATTACTATTATTTGATATATATATATATTATATATATAATATATGATATAAATATAACTATATTATATTATATATATATCTTGCACGTTAATTCACTATATCATTATAACTGTACTAATCTTACTAATATACTTTCAACTCACTCTAATCATCTTAACTCATACATATACACTTCATACTACTACTATCAATACTATATCTCTATCACTTATCTAAAATACTTTTCACTACTAACATCATCTTTAACTAAAGAACTCATAGTAATATATCTCTATATAAACTCAATTATTTAATCTTATATATATCTCATATATCTACTTTTTCTTATCTATATATAAAGGTATTAATATTTATAGGATGAAACTGAAATATATATATTATATTATATACTCAAGTGATATAATTCATATAAGTTACTCTAATTAGAAAACGTGTAAGTGTATAAAATGGACCACCCAAAGTGTACCTCGCAGACCGGACCCGTACTAATTAGAACCAGACAACACATCGCGTTAGAGTGGAAACGTGCGAGCACGTCATAATCGAGCCCAGAATTTTTAGACCACATGTTATTAAATGTTTGCTCAAAAAACCGAAGTAAAAACGTTGATGCGAACGCCGGCCACATCTAAGTGCTGGAACTATAGATGTGTTAAAAACCAGTACGGGCACAATAGATCCAACCCTATAAACGATTAGACTGTTTCCTTCAAACGGAATAGTACCGCAGATAATTAGCACGATGTTTTACCTCTCAAATATAATATATTATAATATTTAGTAAGTACAATAGGAGTAAATCTCAATCATATTGTTGAAAAAAGTATTATATTAATTATGATAATGTAATAAATACTCACATATATTATTTGTTGAATTTTGTAGTATGACACTTCTTCGTCCTCCCTATCACACATTAGAGTGTCTTAATCTTCAAATGTAAATCTTAAACCAGTATCCAGATTTCTCGCTCGTTTTTTGGTATTTTGGATACAACTTGTCTTACTTCAATCAGCTTGAGCTTGATAGACAAATCATCGAGAAGGCTTCGAGATGGCCAGGCGACCGTCTCTATTGGATGGGAGGTTAGGCGGGATGGTGCTTGTTTGGGCACTGCCCATAAATTGAAGAGAGAGTTATCATCCACATCAGCAGCAGAAAATATCATCTGGCAGGTCATAGATAGCCCTCATTGCGATTGCTCACGTGAACAGTCTAGCTGGCTCTTTTTACATTAAGATTGGCGATATGTGGTATAGGCCAGAAAGTATTTATAACCTTTTTACAATCTTTCAAAAGTTTGACAATAAGTTTGATTACACGAGATTTCCAGATATACAAAAGTTTTCAACCAAGTAGGAAGATAGATTGGCCAGAATGGCCTGGGCCAAGAAGCCATGTGCACAGACTTTAGACAAGAGAGGTGGCAGTAAAATAAGGAAGCCGGATCCGCAGCAAAAACTTTTAGCTCTGGCTTCAGATTAACCCAATAATCCACCCAAAAAAAACCTCGGATCGAACTCCCCTGGAAGTAGTTCCCAGGCGTTTTATAGGACTCCGTGCTGATTGAATGGCGTTACTTGTGAAACCGA
>JABUQX010102347.1:10000-23034 GCA_015478945.1 Trachelipus rathkii | reverse complement strand
TTTTCCATTTGTTTTTTAAAAAAAAACTGATTTTTAAATAATTATTTACAAAACTTATTTGGAATTATTTAAGTTACTACGAATTAATTTTAAATAAATAAATTTTTAAATTTAAATTTAAATAAATATCAAATACTAAATGTTTAATCTTTACGATTTCTGATTTTTTTAAAACATATTTACAAATTGATAATATCGCATAATAAGTGTCTGTGTATCAAATTGAAAAAATGTTGAGTATTCAAAAGAACATAACAAGTTGTTGGCCTTATCTTACTGGTAGTTGAAACCATTGAGGGGCCAATCTTCAAACTCTGTTATTCTGATGTTTATGTTAAATGAAATATGTACTTAAAAAATTAGCCTTAACCAAGCGGGAAAAAATTTACAAAAAAAAAAATTTTTCTTTTTTTAAATTTCAGTTTAAATATTTAAAATAATATTAAATATTAAATAATAATAAATACTACAACCAACAACAAAGTTCTGATAGAATTATAGGCAAGTATTCAGTGAGGCTGAGATGAATGTCAGATTCTACAGTGTCACTGAATATGTCTGAAGCTAGTGTGAATGAATAGAGATGAGATGAGTGCATGTAATCCGCATCGCATTCGCGTCATCCGCATTCGCTATCTCATCCGCAAATTATCCGCATTCGCGCATTCCGCAAATTCCACCCTGCACCCCCCATGACCATCCCCTCCCAGAATTCCCAGAACCAGGAAGGACGAAGGAAAACGGGAAAATGACGAGGAAAAGAGCGAAATACCACAAGAACCAGTGTTCAGTTCGGTGAACATCGGTAGATCCTATTGAAAAAGAAGAAATGAACTGTTGAGAGTTTTGAAAACAGTTGAAGATCTGAAAGCCATTAACAATTTAACTGGAAAGGCTAGGACGTGCTGATGTCTAGAGTGGTAGGCATCAGATAGTTGTAATGTATACCACCCAGACACTTAAGACAACAAACATTGTTGACAAACTGACTTCCATAGACAATGGGATGTTTGTCGTTATAGTAGACGCACACCATAACCTTAAAAAGGTCACAGAAGGCATCAATGACCTCCGGAATGGGCAATTGTCCAGGAAGCTGAAGAAGACGTAATTTCTTTTGCACGTGTCTGCCCTGTAACCGATATTTAGGTGAATGTTTCCGAAGTTCTTCAACAACAATTGTTCGCAGTTCGCCATGTTGATCAGATGACCCATAGAGAAACATGGAGAAACAACGATATAAGGAATCGCCGCCTCCCGCTACTTCCAAGACGAAATATCCAGAAGGGATAAAATCCACAGAAGGTGGTACAGAAAGATCAAGATCCTGAGGAGAATCAGACGAAGGATCAACAGGTGAGCGAGAGAGGGCATCGGCTACAACATTGCTTTTACCGGCAATGTGTCGAATTTCGAAGTCGAATTCGTTTAACTCCTCCATGGTGCGTGCTAGTCGACCATCGACTAGGCTCATGTTCTGTAAGTAAATCAGAGGCATGTGATCAGTAAAGATGATGAACTTGACTCCCCGCAGAAAAGGTCTCAAAGACTTTACTGCCCATCGTAAAGCTGTTAGCTCTTTATCTATGACTCCGTAATTCCTCTGAGCACCGTTAAAGGTCATAGATATGAAAGCTATTGGTCGGCGTTCATCATTCTGTATTTGCGAGAGACACGCCCCGGCGCCAATGTCGGAGGCGTCGACATGAAGTTCCATTGGAGATGCAGTGGAGTCGTAATCTGGAAATCCTAGCAAACGGGGGTTTACCAGGGCCTGTTTTAATTCCTCAAAAGCACGTTGACACTCTGAGGTCCACTTAACTGTTTTACCCCCCGTTTGGCAGGACAACGGTTTACTGATCTGGGAGCAATGTGGGATATGACGGCGATAAAAATTCACCATCCCTAAAAATTGGCGAAGTTGTTTCACCATAGTGGGAACGGGAAACTCCAATGCTCCCTGTATATTCTTATGTAAGGGCAAAATCCCTTTGCTGGAAATGTGATGGCCTAAAAACTCAACCTCAGTTCGACATAACTTTGTCTTGCTGGGTTTAAGTTTATAGCCATTCCTTTCTAAAGCAGAAAGGACCTGTCCAAGGGTGACAAGATGGTCTTCAAAACTGTTACTGAGTAAGATGATATCATCTATGTAAACCATCACCTCGGACCACGGCAACCCGGCAGACAAGCCATCATTCCACGTTTGGGGATTGTCGCCGGACCGTTCATTACACCAAATGGCATCTTAAGAAACTCATATTGAGCAAACGGTGTGGAAAACGCCGTTTTCTCAATACTGTCCGGTTCCATTGCGACCTGGTAATAACCTTTAATAAGATCTAGAGTAGAAAAATATGTGTTACCATACATATTGTAAATCGTGTCGGTAAGGTTAGGCAATGGGAAAGAATCTGGTTTTGTCACGTTATTAAGCTTGCGATAGTCTATGCACAATCGTAACGTGCCGTCTGGTTTTCTGACCGGTACAACTGGAGCTGAATAAGGAGATCTGCTTGGACGAATGATGTTTTGTTCCAATAGATCCCGACATTGCTGTTCGATCTCCTGGGCCAAAGGGCCTTGGAAACGGCGGACAGGAATTCGGACAGGTCTGTCAGTCGGTCTCTAACTCTATGGAATGAGTGATGTTGGTGGCTACACCAACATCGTGGTCACCAACGCTTAGTGCGGCCTGGTGGTTTAACAAAACAGTAATTAAATCTTGTTTCTGTTTATCAGTTAGCTGTAAATCAGAGATATGAAATTCTTCCATTAGACGATCTGCAGTCCAAGCAGATGAAACTGATTCGTTGGAATCCGATTCTTGGGCCACTTGCACTCGCAAGTTGTTGATTTGTAAATCCGTTTCCACAGATAAAGGTGAAAGACGACCGACAATAGTATTCTTACGAATATATTGTGGTCGATCAGAAGGATTGAAAATAGCAATCTGAGGATTAGAAGAATTGAGGTCCACCACACCAGGGATAGGAATAAGAGTAGGATGTTCTCTCCCTTGAAAACCTACTAAAACTGAAGGTGTATTTGGTGGGCCTGTAATGTCCAAGAATCGGCAAGAATGGGGAAACACTGTAAGAGAATGGACCGAAACACAATTGAAGAAAGGCCTATTAAAACAGTAGTCCTTAGCCACTACCTCCATTCTCTGACCCGAACGATAAACTAACTCCCTACGGGTTAAATCAGGGAGAAGGTTATGTTCCCGAAGAGTAGCTGCGCCGAGAACGATGAATTCAGGCATAAGGTCGGTAGGAACAACAAAGAATAAAGAGGGTGGAACTGAGAAACCATTCTCAAAAAAGATCGGAAGTTTAATGTAATGTTCCACAGGAACTGCGTTCCGCCGTTGCAATCCACTGATTGCCCTTATGCCCTCCTCTGAAGAAGGTAAAAGCTCGGCATGAGGAAATAGGTCAGCAACTAAAGCGGAGCTGATCAGGCTTACACCTGAGCCGCTATCAACCATGCAACCATAAAAACCTGAACTATCCGGACTGAAAGCCACACAAATTACCAGTGGATCGACCTTGGCTGAACTGAGATTTACAGGGATCGTCCTTAAATCTCCCTCAGCCGTAGTCAAGCATTTGTTTGACTGGACAAGTGGTTTTTGTTGAATCTCTGCTGCTGCTGATGGT
This sequence comes from Trachelipus rathkii, assembly GCA_015478945.1. Classification (NCBI taxonomy): domain Eukaryota; kingdom Metazoa; phylum Arthropoda; class Malacostraca; order Isopoda; family Trachelipodidae; genus Trachelipus; species Trachelipus rathkii. The sequence goes on along the minus strand of JABUQX010102347.1, from coordinate 19,372 downwards.
TCTGCCTGCCTGTTGCTATGACTATCACTACTTCCTATCATAAGGCTACTCGCTACAACTGATACTACTGGTTCCGTATGTGAACCACTACTACATACTACGTGAGAAGAAAGAGAGTAACTATCTCTATTACTATCACTAGCAGTCAGTATAGTGTCAGAAAGAGAGTAACTATCTCTACTACTATCACTAGTCACTATGGTGTCTGGAAGAAGGTTCCTAGCACTACTACTAACGACTACAGTACTAGCACTACTTCTATCACTATTTCCTACATCTACTAGGGCATTTGATTCCATGAGCTGCTGTTCTCCACTGGAGGGCTCATTTCCGTGGAGACTTGCAGTTTAAAGCTCCGGCTTGTACTGCTTCTGAAGGACCCATGCATCGGCCTTCCATATGTGACTTATGGCACCAGTCGCACGGGTCTAAAAACTTCCGTTGCGGCCTTGGTGAGTCACGCTTGTCAGTCGGTGCTCTGTGTGTTTTGTCCGCGCTGGGGGAATTATGTTTCCTGTTTGAACCAGAGGCCTGTGGTGATCTGTTTTTTCTGTTATTTGTGGGCGACCTCTGTGTCCTTTGTGTATTGCGCGGTGGTGTCCTTTGGGTACAGTTAATTCCGGCATGTGGGCCCTTACAAAACGGACACACTTTTCCAGAATTTAATTGTTTTGTGCGTGGAGGGGATCTTACGGATCTGCATTCATTCCTTACATGCCCCCTCTTTCGACAATACGAGCATATCCCTAAATACTTATAACATTCATCCATCACGTGCCCAACATTCTCACAGTAATCACAAACGAGGTGTTTTCTGTTAGTATTCTCGTTGTGACGTGTCGGAGTGTAAGTGTTTTGGGTCTGATTTCTGTTATTGGATGAGGGATAAGTATTTTTATTGTTATAGTTACGTGTATTCTGTTGGCGGGTATTGTTTGTTTTAGGAGGTTGTGGCTGTGCATGTTGTGAATGCAAAACTTCTGACCAACCTGGATTGATAACATCTATTCTGATTGTCTCGTCCAAGTCCTGTTTAGGTTGATCAGAAGAAACTGTAAACCGGCTGTTAGAAGAAATGGCTACATTCTTTCCTTTACTGTAGTCTCTAACGTAGGTGTCTGCAAGGCTTACTATTTTCCGCCATGGCACACGGATGTTACTATCTTCTTCTTGCTGTGTAATATATTCTGATATCCTTTTCTCAACGTATGGAGGAAGACTTAGAAGAAAAGCTGTTCGTAGCGAGTCATGTTCTCGCATATCTAGCCCACGATAGGCTTTCTTAGCTAGATGTTCCAGGCGAAGAGCGTACATACGGACGCTTTCACCAGGAGTCCTATAAGCTGAGTGGTAAGCATTCAGCTTATGTGCATCTTTTCTTTTCTCCTCTTGCTGATACCATGTTAGTAAAGTCTCTTTAATGGATGCGTAGTTTCTGTCATCTTTGATCAGGAGATTATATAGCTGCAGAAACGATCCTTCAAGTTGCCTGCCTAGCAACCTTAACCACTGATGAGGCGCATTTGGATAGTTAAAAGAACAATACTGTTCAAAATCAGCAAAATAACTAACCAAATCCTGATCAGCCTCATATTTAAACTTCCCTGGCTCAACCACTTTCACTTTCCTTGAGTTCTTGGCGAGTTCAGCCTAAGTAGAGGATAGATTGGGACATTAGCAGCATATGACGCTCCAAAATGTCCAATCTACTTGGCGCAAGAATCGATGCTGGCTCTCTATTGTCTGCAAGAGAGTACATCGGTTGTGGCTGAGGAGGAACAACAAATGATCTGGTATCGATTGGTGGTGCGATACCAGCCTGTTGAACTGTAATCGGTATCTCTGAAGTACTTGAAGTCAAAGGATCATTGATACCCTGACTGAAATAAGGAGGTATGGTGTACGGCTGTCTGTTAGTCACGTCAGTCTGTTGGGTAATTGGAGTCGTCGTGTGCGTTGTGTAAATAACGTCAGAAAAAGGGGAACCTCCATATATTGGAGCCGTAGTTCCTGGATAGAACTGTTGTTGCTGCATTGGTGCTGATATTGTTTGAGATACAGGTGAGCCTAAGTTCATCAACATTATCTCATTTGATAACAAATCCGATGACGTCACTGGAGTAGCAACAACTGAAGGAACACTCGTTTGTTGTGGCGGTATTGGCTGTTGTGCCCGCAACAAGGCCGTTTCCTCTTTAAGAAACTTAAATTCCTGGGTTATGGTAGTCAGGAATTCCTGTAGAGGTGGATTCACTGAATCTCCCTGATCTGTTAACTGTTGAGGAACTCTTGGTGGTGGTGGATGATCTCTCTGAACTCTCTGTTCTCTGCTTGTCTGCTCATCTCTCGCCTCTCTCTCCCTGATAAACCTCAACATTTCTTATTGAGTTGGTAGAGGCATCTTCTCCTCCTCAATATCACCACCGATATTCACTAAACCACCGCCCACTGCTCCCATGATACGCCCACTCCCAACCTCACCACTTCCCACATTCTCCCCATCACCCCCTAGCTCTGAAAACCTGTCAGAAGACATCATTAGGGTTAGTGCATAAAATGGTATTTCAATATTTCAAAAAATATTTCAAAATATAAAACAAAATATAAATGAGGGATGATAAGTGAGAAAAGCGTTGCAGGAAAAAGGAGGTTAAGACTGTTATTAACTATAACCGTATCTAGTACTCTGGAATTCGAACGGTAAAATTTTGCAGAATTCGCGAATTGGAAAGTTCAGATATGTAGTATCTACCCTGATATCTATTTTGTTAAACCTTACTAGGTATACTAAATACAATGGCAGTCCCTGTTCGGGCGCCAACTAAATTTAAAGAGTATGTTAGGGAGAGTTAATGGAAAGAAGACCCGGATTATTAACTGTTAACAGAGTCCCCAAACCACCCAATAAATTTAGAAAGTGAGATCAGAAACTAATACAGCGTCGAAAATCAGAGACTGAAAGGAACTGTCTGTTAATGATTAATGGATTAATTCTATTAGAGAAAGAGAGAAAAATTAGTCAGTTAGTATGCTACTGTGGCGCGAAAGGTGTTAAGAGGTTAGTCGAATAATAAATAACTAAAGTGTTAATATCTATCTACCTCCACCTCTGTTAAACTGTTAATGGCAAGACTTTAGCCTAACGGTACTACACTATTCACCTGAATGTTTCCAATTGTTCCTTCTGCAAAATACGAGTCTTCTGTGAGTGATTAATCCACCCGTGAACTGAAGAACCCTCCTTGAATATATTGATAATATTCGTGTGAATGAAGGTCATAAATAAGATAGGGGAAATAAAAACGTTAACATAAAAATGAACGTTTATTAAGTTATTTATGGGGGAGGATTATCTAAGTATATTTGATAACTGTGAGCTGTCGGTTCGGTCTAAGATGTAGACACGAACCTAAAATCGGGTTGACGTTTGAATGTGTGTGCGTTCGAATTCCAGAGTAAGTATTAGTAACTATCTGGAACAAGGGTTAATATGTGTGTGAATAGAGGATGCAAAACCTTTAGAAACACCACACTCAACTTATTGTTCCTTTGAGATGTTTCTGATAACTGCGTCTTGGGAGAACTTGCAAAAAGAGTTGAATTTCTGCTGAATCAAGAATCAAGGAGATGGCACGGTGGTAACCTGATAACGAACGTTGCCCCCGGCACTGGGACCTATATAAAAATGAAAGACAGGCATATGATGTTAAAGGTGCTCCATAGCGAATATCTAAAATGGGATGATGCTACTAAAGCGTGATCTTACTTACCCTTGGAGATTTAGGAAACAAATCTCTCCAATAGGGTTGAAGTTGAAGAGTCTTGAAAAGCAGCCTGATGACTCTGCTGTGAATCTGATAAAATAAAAGTAGGTAAGACCACGACAGAAACGATGGAGCATGCATACATATCCATCTAGAAAATAAAGAACAATAAATCTTACTTTCCCAAGATATGTATCCTTTTTCCACAAAGGAGAAGTAGTTGTCACGATAATGAGTTGGACAAATTGGAATGAGTTGGACAAATTGGTGGATGTAAAAACCACACAATAAATAAGCTGTGAATTGCCTAACTACAATTTATCATATGCCTAAAGAATCGAGAATTAGTAATTTTGGGAAAAAACAACAGTTATGATTAATAAGGACATAAATATAATAATAATGAGAACACCAGATATTACAGATTTTACAGATAATACAGATATTAGGGCGAGCCTGGAGCTGCAGAACCCGTACTCATTACTGCCTCTCCAATCGTTCGGAAATATACCCTTCACATTGTTACATAATGTCCAAATCCAGTCAATCTACAATCTCGCTTCCATTCTTGAACATTTCACCAGTAATTCCATCTATGCCTGCTGATTTACCATTCTTCAGCTTTTTCACTCCACCCATCATCCTCTTTCCAAAATATATTGCATCATCAAATCCAAACACACATTCACTATCACTCATCATCACTGGCCATGTCATGCAGATTTTCGCCTTCCTCCCAACAACCCAACATCCATCAAATATTCAAAAGTATCAACCCTAATTGGTTACCTTTATGAAAGATTCCCCTTAATCTTTCTGTACTTTCTTCCAGAAGAGTTTCATATTCCCTTGCAAGTCCCTATTTATTCTCCTTTCTTCCAAACTGATCATTCACTCCTTTTTTTTCTCCTACGTATGCAACTTTTTTTATTCTTGGGCAGGTTCTTGCTTATATACGTAGACACCAAACTTTCTAGCATTCCCGCTTTATTTTTATTGCTATTGTGCTTACAAAGGAGCCTAAATTTACGTGCTGCTCCTTTCCCAAATATATTCCTGATCTCTGCGATTATAATGAAGGTATAAGCTTTCTTTGCGTCCTTAATATGGAATAAGGAATATGAAGTCTAAACAGATATCACTAAAAACTTCAAAATATCTTATAATTTCCATTTTTTAAAAAAACTCCAGTTATTTTGCATTCCTTTTAACAACATTTCAATATCTCTTAAATTTTGGAAGTGTTAAAACAGAAACAGATTTGTAAAGAACTTTAAATGTTAAATCTTATAAAAGTTTAGATAAAGGTACTTCGAGAGTGTCGGAATTTCGGGTAAAGTGATTTTCAAATCCTTATTTTAAAAAATATTTTTAAAACAGTTAATTTTATTGTCTTATTTATGAAACATGAAAAGATTATAAATCTTCCTACAGCAGTACTTCACAACTTTCCTAATTTTTCTGATCTCCTTTGCGAAAAGTGATTTTTAATTTCACTTGTAAGCAGGACTTCACAACTCACGGCAGCCAGACAAACTGAAGCATATTAGAGTTTTACTAGATATTTTTAATCAAGAAAAGTTAAATCTGCTGTGTACGTGGTAATAGCCTAAAAATCGGAACAGATCTGAAGATTTCCAAAATACATACATATTGGTTATTGCTACTGGAGCTGGCTAGCTGAAGGCTACATATGGCTGGTTATTAAGGCTGGCTGTTGCTATACATATACTGCTAAGGGCTGGCTGCTGGCTACAAGGCAAGGTTGGCAGCTGCTATGCTGGCTAGCCAGCAGCAGCAGCTAGCTAGCAAGGCAGCAGCAGGTTGTTGGCTACATGGCTATATTAAGGAGGAAAGTTATTATAGCATATGCTATATATATATATATATATATATATATATATATATATTATAATGTAACAGTTAAATACTTATATAGAGGCAACATCAAAAATCATTTTTTATTTGTTAAAATTTGAAATGAAATATATTAAAAACAATAAATCTATTTAAATTTTATTCATTTATTATCTATCAAAAGTTAATCTTATAAAAATAGTTCTTGAGAACCTCTTCCTTTCTTCGTTTCTTCCTAAAACATGATAATTCTGAAGAGTACCGAATGTCATCATTTTTTTGCAAGAAAGTTGCACAGGATTTCCTGATTTGATAACGATACGAGACAGAGAAATGTTACCATTGGAACATTCTTAATTAAATTCGACGATGCTGGAATAATATATATATATAGTTATATGCTATGTTATATATGTCAAGAAAAGGACATACAGAGCCGAGTAGAGGAGAGATATATATATATATATATATATATATATATATATAAATGAGAGAGAGAGAGAGAGAGAGAGAGAGAGAGAGAGAGATTACTTTTATTTAGAGGGGTTGAAATGGGTCCCCTTTTTAGGGACAGGCTTACAACTGGAAGGAAATGCCAAGTGGATAGGCAAAGACAATATATAGTTAATGTGAAACACAAATACTAAATAAGTATAATTACATTATGAAAATAAAACAAATAACAAATCCTGCAATTTCTTTAAACTATGTTTATATGATGTATAAACTGTATAGCATACCAAATAGGCAATAGGGATTATTCTTTTTTATTTTAGAATATTTAAGGCCAAGTATTCAAGAAAAGTAATATTTTATATGTATTCTTACAAAACAACAATGTAGAGAAGAGTTCTTTAAGAAATATCATTACTCATTTCAAGTAGAAAGGGCTTTGCAAATGTTCTTTGGAGCATTAGGTATCCTACAAACTTGTTATTGTAATTAACAATTGACACCATTCAACAAACAGTTTAGTGCTGAAAATAGGAGTTTTGTTCGATGATGATGAATGTAATAAATGAAATAGATGTAAGAGATGAAATCAGAAGGGGAAATAAATACAAGAAGAGTGATGGGGACTTTTCCAGTTATGTACATGCAAAATTTTGAATTGATTTTCAGTATGGGTAGAGAATTGAACCACAAATTCATAGTGTGTAAAAATTCATACCCAAAGATATCTTAATGGAAAGGTGTGACAGAGTCAAGAAAATCACTCTGTTCACTGCTATAACACTGTAAGAAAACAACTACAAAGCTATTTGAAAGATACAAAGAGTTTAACAAGGGTGGCCCAAGTGTGGTCCCCTACAATCTGTAATAGTTTTGTCGACTTTTGTTACAGTTTACAGGTAAGTTATAGTATATATATATATATAATATTATATAATATATATATAATATATACTTATATATATATATATTATTATTTATATATATAATATATATATATATATATATACCGTTATATAAATTTTTTATTTTGAGTCAATGCTACAGGATCCACCATTGGCTCACAAAGATGCGGCCACATTGGGTTCTTTATTTATATATATATATCATATATATATATATATATATATATATATATATATATATTTATATAATTATATATATATATATATATATATATCCTATATATAGTATAATATATATATATATATATATAATATTATATTATCATATATATATATATATATATATATTATAGTATATATATCATTGTAATATTAAGCTATGCTCGCTTATATTTATGTATGTTGGTATGATACCCTGGGTTGCTTTAAGGTTACATATGGCAATACACTACATTAAAAACACTTTAATAAATTAAAACATTTAAAATTCTATATAAATTTTCGACAATTTTGTCCTTTTTCAAGCGTAATATTAACAATGAGACCAAAGAAAATTTTTTATTATTTATGGATTATATTCTTCAATTGGTAGGTTGGTTTTCTATTAAGCTTTTGTAGTAAGGTGACATTTGCATGAAATTATTTTGTATTGTGTCTATTTTGTAATCTCCAGAGCAGCGGTTATAATTGGGAAAATTGAATATGCAGAAGGCCTCTGTAATTTTTCTTTTGTTGGTGTCAAGTATGTTTCTAATGTGTGTCATGTTATTAATTTGTATTTGATGATTTTGCGTGAATCTGTGGTGAGTGAGGGCTGAATTTTCTTGGTGTGTTTCTAGGTCGTGTTTATGTTGTTGTTTTCTGCGGATAAAGTCTATTGTTTCTCCATAATAATTATTGTTACAATTGTAGCAAGGTATTTTGTATAGGCATGGGGGATTTTTTGACTGTGATTTGGGGGGTTTTAGTACTTTTTTGATTAGAATATTGTTTGAAGGGATCAATTGTATGTGTTGTGGTATGAACTTTTTTATGATGCTTGTGTTAATGTTAGGTATAGGTATATATGTTTTTGTGTTACGTTGGGTTGTATTTGTTGTGTAGTATTTTTTCTTTGCATTTTTATAGGCATTGTGTATTATAAAAACTAAAATATAGGCATTGTGTATTATAAAAACTAAAATATCCCCCCAATATAATACACAATGCCTATAAAAATGCAAAGAAAAAATACTACACAACAAATACAACCCAACGTAACACAAAAACATATATACCTATACCTAACATTAACACAAGCATCATAAAAAAGTTCATACCACAACACATACAATTGATCCCTTCAAACAATATTCTAATCAAAAAAGTACTAAAACCCCCCAAATCACAGTCAAAAAATCCCCCATGCCTATACAAAATACCTTGCTACAATTGTAACAATAATTATTATGGAGAAACAATAGACTTTATCCGCAGAAAACAACAACATAAACACGACCTAGAAACACACCAAGAAAATTCAGCCCTCACTCACCACAGATTCACGCAAAATCATCAAATACAAATTAACAACATGACACACATTAGAAACATACTTGACACCAACAAAAGAAAAATTACAGAGGCCTTCTGCATATTCAATTTTCCCAATTATAACCGCTGCTCTGGAGATTACAAGATAGACACAATACAAAATAATTTCATGCAAATGTCACCTTACTACAAAAGCTTAATAGAAAACCAACCTACCAATTGAAGAATATAATCCATAAATAATAAAAAAAAAAAATTTCTTTGGTCTCATTGTTAATATTACTTGAAAAAGGACAAAATTGTCGAAAATTTGTAATCAGAATTTTAAATGTTTTAATTTATTAAAGTGTTTTTAATGTAGTGTATTGCCATATGTAACCTTAAAGCAACCCAGGGTATCATACCAACATACATAAATATAAGCGAGCATAGCTTAATATATATATAATATATATATATATATATAATATATATATATATATATATAAACATGCAATATATATATATTATAAAGATATATATATATCATATATATATATATATATATATATATATATATATATATTTAATGGACAATGTTAGCAACCTAACCTATCAATATATGCCACTGGTTACACTAATTAAATCATACCATCATTCTCTTTCTACCCAAGTTTAAATGCTTTCTATAAGCAAATAAAAATTCTATTAAGAGAATATATATATACCGGTATAAATATATATAAAAAGAGAAGGATCAGAAGCAGTGGCGTAAATAACGCCCCCGCAGGCCCCGCGGTGCGGGGGGGCGCAGGAGCCGAGAGGGCGCACGGCGGGTAAGAGGGATGAGCACTTTTTCGATGAAAACTCCATAATGAAAG
>JABUQX010102347.1:0-5000 GCA_015478945.1 Trachelipus rathkii | reverse complement strand
AAGCATTAAACCTTTCCCCATAAGTTGATAAACTTGCATTAAGACGTACTATTTCAGGAAAATCCATTACATTTATTTTTTCTCCACAGACAAGAGTATCATCCAAACATCTGTTGGAAATTAAACGATAAGAAAATTTTAATTGATATTTAGTAGCAATTGTTTTAAGTAGATTTCTTCTACACTGACTAGTATTACTAATTAATTTCAACTCTCTATGTTTCGCTTCAAATCTCATACACCATAAATTAATAAGAGGACCATATTCACAAACCATCCGCGGATAGTGCACCATAAAATGATGTTTAGGCTTTAAATTAGAATCTGAAAATAAATTTAAATACATTTCATGATGTTCTGAAATAAGAGTAGACAGTAAAACATGAATTCCCTTTTGAAGTGTGCTTGAAAATAAAATATCTAAAATTTGTCTAAGTATCAAATACAATTGCCAATGTTTGTCACTGCATGGTATATAACTTCCTATAAGGTAAGGAAATATATTTACAAAGGAAATCATTTCCGATGCAGAAAAACCTAATGAATCTTTGACTAAATTTTCGTGTTTTATGCAAGGTACTGCAGCTTCATTTTCTCCGTAACTGTAAAAACGAATCCTATTATTTAAAGTTTCAAGTGAAAAAATATTTACATTTACATAAAAAAGTATGATTTTACTCAAATCAAAATTACAAACACCCTCAGTTATATCGTGCATTAAATCACCAATAACATTGTCCAATATATGAAAATTTGAAACTTTATTAAAAATGCATTCAGATCTTATACCAGTTTCTGAAGGCGTATTTAATAATACCTCTCTTTCATATTCATCTTTCCTCCTCAGTAATAAAATGTCTTCCGTCATTTGTCTTTGCAAGATTTCCTTACTCGCTTTACAATGCCTACAGTAATAATTCGCATTAAAACTTTGAACAAACCCTCCAATTGTATTCATAGCTAAATTATCACCAATAAGTGATATCAGTTGAAAATAAATTTTAAAGTTTCCATTACCGATTTTCACTTCAATACCTTCTGCTTGCAAATAATTTAAATCTTTTATCATCTTGTTGAAAATAATTTCGTTATCAAACATTCGCATATCTGATGAATAAGATAACATTAATAAAAAAATATTTTCTAATCGCGATTGAAACTCTTTAGGAAAACATCGAACAGAAAAGTAAAATGCTCCTATTTTGTTCTTACCAGCATGTGAACCCAATGGATTGCCACATTCAAAATCATCATAGTAAAGAAGGAGTGGAAAAATTCTTCTTCCTGGGTAATTTAATTTACTAGTGGCCATATTCCCATTACTAATATCATTTAAAAGTACAGACTCTGAACAAGAATCCATGTATTTACATGCAATATCATAAACGTTGTCCATCGAGAACAAACATTTTAAGGTATCGATAATAGGAATATAACAAATACGAATGGGAACTTTTTCTATGACTGTTTTAAGTTTATATTTCTTCAGTTTGGTTTTATATCCTATCGTTATAAGCTGAGGATCAACATACACCTCTTTTTTACGTAGATACTTTAAAGTTAAAAATTCAGTACGAAATACTGAAAATGGATTTTGAACGCTATTAAAAACCTGTTCTAGAGCATGCGAGTCCATATCACGAAAAGTAGAAAGAATTTTGTGTTTAAGCAAGGGCAAGAATGATGAATTAAAAATTAAATTCTCAGCTTGGAATATTTCCTCTCTAATTTTCTTTCTTGATGCAAAATCATTATGAAATTTTTGAGAGACAAATTGCAGAATTTCTTCCTCGAATTTACTTTGTAGGGCTGAAACATCATATTCTAAAAAAGAGACTTGACATTCGTCTTTCATTTCTAAAGGATGAGAAAATTTATCATTAGATAGATTAATATTTTGACGTATTAAAGTAGATTGAATAATGTTACTGGAAGCACCGCTTGAAGACTCTAAAAGATTATCATTATTAGAACTAATAAAATCATTTTGTGAATTTTGTTTTGTTTTTTTGTAATTTTGATTAGAGTTTATAACTTTTAAATTGGAAAGATGTTTTTTCAAATGTCTTTTAAAGGGCCATTTTAAACAAAATTGCTTTTGGCAATTACCTTGCCCACATATAAATTTACTTTGAGAATACTGCTCTGGGTGAAAAACTTGCAAATGTAATATCAAACTAGAATCACTAGGTACTTTTCTCTTACAATAAAAGCAAACAAAACTAAATTTAGCAATTTCCATTTTCTAACTATAAATTTTAAGGTTATCAAAATTTTAATCCGAAATTTCGTCAGTATTATATGATGTTATATCTGAAATTAATTCGCACACATCAGAAACTGTCTTATCCCACTCAGTTGTAATTTCAAAAAAGAACTTCTGTATAAATAACCAAACACTTTCAGATTCCATAGGGTATTGAAGGTGGAAAACATGAAAAGCTTTAAAGCAGTTTTCAATTGCATTTAAGGGTGAATCAAATCTGTATAGCACTTTATTCATAACCACGTAGTAATGCACTGCATTCAGAAGATCTTCTCCCTCAATAATTACAAATGGCTGCATGTGTAATGACATCTCCCCAAGCTTTTCCTGTCTTCGAGAAATGATGTTAGGAATATCATCTGCAATCTGAAAAAGAAATGCATTAATATTAGAATGGAATAAATCATAATACTAATATCCTCAGCATTCTGAAAAAGAAATGCATTATTAAAATGGAATAAATCATAAAATTAACATTTTAACTTTTTAAGGGATATTGTGAGTAATAAAAGTAAAAAGGGAATATATTTTTAATTTAGTAAAAAGTATAATATAAAACTAAATAATAAAATTACCAGAGCATGAATCATGAAAGCCTCTTGCATGTCACCTTTCGAAGGTTTCCAATTTGTATTCTTTTTGGATGGAAGTGCGACTTTTTTGGGTTTTAGCAGCAGGGGTAATAAATACAGAAGAACAGCATCTTCTCCTATAAAGGGAAATTTTGAAAGAAAAAAATATAGCTGGATTTTACAAATTTGGTTTAAAAAACTTTGGCTATTTAAACAAAAATATCAATCCTCGAAATAACATAAGCAATAACACTGCCTAAATACGTACTGGAAAAATTACCATTACAATTATCAAATCCAACTTTATAACTACATTAACTTCTTACAATTTCCCCTTTTTATATAAATAAATTTCTACTTTATTCAAAATATTCCTTTAACTTAAATGCCAGATATTATCAATTCATTATGTAAATATTAGCACGAGATGTCAGTCACGATTAAAGAAATCAAAACTGTTAAATCCCCATTTTATTATACGAGCCCAATTTCCACTATAATTTAAAAAAATTGTTTGATAAAAGATTCCAACTACAACCTCATCTCTGAATAAAAAAAATGGGATGTCTATTCCTACTAAAAACCGAGTGCCACTGAAGGAGACTTACACCCATTCCTAAAATTATGCCACTAAAAACGACTTGAACCTTTTCTTATAACTTATATTTGAAATGAAAACATTTGCGTACATATATTTGATTTCATAGCTATAAAATAAAAATAATGGTGGAGTGAAAAACCCATTCAAAAATACTATGATAAAATTATTTACACATGTAAATATGACCATTACTTCATACTTAATGATTAATTACTAATTTGAAATACGTAATAACACATGCAGGCATTAATGATAATACAAATAAACAGAAAACTACTAACCTTTTGAACCTTCAGGGTGAATATTTTTCAAAAGGTTGATCCATGTTTTATGTTTGATTCTGTTCATCATTAAGTGTTTAATACTCTCTTTATTCAAATTCCATTTGAGATAAAATTTAGATGATGTTCCAAACATAGTTATAAAATCAATACTTATCTATAAATATATATATATATAGTATATATATATATATATATTGAAATATATATGATAATGATATATATATATATATATATTATATATATATAATATATTACCTATATATATGTATATATATTATATATATATTAGTATATATATATATAATACGTATATATACTACGTATATATATTTATTAGTTAGTTATATATGTTGATTATTATTATTATTATCACTCGCTCTAGTCTACCAAGATGAGCGGTAAGGTGCGTTTTGGCATCGGAAAAAAGAAAAAAGGTAATAGAAGACATGACACATGGTCCGAAAAGAAACCCCAGCCCTTACGCCGCTCTTCGTATTTACATCCGTCAATATCAATTAGCGGGGAACCCGTTCGCCGTCAGTGAAATCCCACGCCTATGAGCTTCATGGACCCGCGACGGATCCTCACTAAATACTGATGTAAGATCGTCAGGTGCAGCGGTCATCCTTGACCAGTAGGGGGCCACAGCACGCCCCTTCACCAACACCCGCCATTCATATCTATCAACCACCTTCTTCTCGCCTCACGTCAACTCACTATTTCTTTCCTCCAGGCATTCCTTCACTGCATCCATCCATTTTTTCTTCGGTCTCCACCAGCCGGTCGATTCCACACAATTGTGCTCGCCACTATAACATCTCGCTTAAACTAAACCGACTATCATCCATGCCTTTCCAACATGAGCCAAACATAGCTCAACATACTTTCCCATTTATTTTCTTATTTACAGTCCCTTCTTCACACACATCTCTCCTCTAATGCTTCATTCCTCTCTTATCAATTCTTTTTTCACACCTAAAAACCCTAAGGTGGTCCATTCTAGTAACACCGTTGAACTTTAGATATAGTATCTCTTATTTCCAGACCATAGTCTCACTACTATACATTCACACAGGTAAAACATATCCTATGTAAGACCCTAGCGCACTCATAGACTTAGTCCCATTCACATGCCAACCAATCATGATGTTAATTGCATGTGTTGGCATAGAGCCACCGCACCTTTCCGTACCGATTCAACAACTTTTCCTAACTACCTCTCCCATCAATCTTCCTCTTTCATCCCCAACATATATCCTAAATATTAAACTCAGACA
>JABUQX010102346.1:30000-34803 GCA_015478945.1 Trachelipus rathkii | reverse complement strand
TCGTACTCTTTCTCTCTCTTCTCTCTCTCTTTCTCTTCCTCTTTTCTTCTCTCTTCTCTCTCTCTCTCTCCTCTCTCTCCTCTACTCTCTCTCTCTCTTCTCTCTCTCTCTCTCTCTCTCTCCTCTCTCTCTCTCTCTCTCTCTCTCTCTCTTCGGTGCAAGTAGCGGTATTTGTGTTGGGGGGGATTGTGGATTTGATTTTAATTTCATGTAGGAGATTTGGAGTTTATCTCAAGGATTGTATTTTTGAAGATTGTTGTGACAAGCAGGGTTGTGGAGTCGGAGTCGGTAGTTTTGAAGAGAGTGGAGTCGGAGTCGGTAATTTTGAAGAGGGTGGAGTCGGAGTCAAAGTCGGTAATTTTCAAAAGGGTGGAGTCGGAAATTTTCAAAAGGGTGGAGTCGGAGTCGGCAATTTTGAAAAGGGTGGAGTCGGAAATTTTGAAGAGGGTTGAGTCGGAGTCGGAAAATTTTTGAACCGACTCCACAACCCTGGTGACAAGTATAAAGAATTTCTTTAATATAAGTTTTTGCCTAGTAATCTATTACCATATGTTTAAATGGTGCGTAATTGTGAATATTTTTATTTTTTTTTTATTTTTAATGTATATGTTGTATTGGTGTGGTTTTGGTATATCTTTTTATAATACTGAAAGCTTATATGGGACCTGCAGAATTTTTTGTTTTGAGGTTGGTAATTGGGCTTTTCTAAAGTAGAGGGGTTTAATTACCTGGCCTTAACGCAAACTAATAGGCGAGAGAAATATTGAAAAAGTATAGATAAAATGAGATCAAAAAGATTTTGGTGACTAGTAAATGGACACAATTTTTTTATCATTTATTTACCTGTTACAAGAAGGAAATGGGAATGGTTAAACTGACTCCACACTTGATTGCTATGCGCATTCTTAAGTGCACTTCGCTGGTATAGTCGAACATTTTTGTCTTCTCAGTTTCTCCACATCTCAATGTTGTTTGAGACACCTGCCGTTGGCCCCCTTAGCTCGATTTGATTTGTTCTTTTGTCTTCTGGTGGATGTTGTGTGGGCCTCCACCACTTTTCATTCCGAGTTTTTAATAATAATAATATTATAGATTCGAAAGTTTAGTACTTACATACTATCATCATTCTGCAGAATCTTTTATCACAAAATCTGGTAATAGTTGAGATTAACGTAACCTGACTAAATATCAAAATTTTTCCGATAATTGTTTTTGTTTTTTTAATATCTTTCGTCCCCATGTAAGAGGACTAAAAAACTGCTGCAATTCTCTTTCATATATAAATATATTCCCTCTACCGATATTATATATATATATATATATATATATATATATATATATTATGTTTATATATATATATATATATATATATATAATATATATATATTATATATTTATATATATATAATATATTTATATAATATTTAACTCTATATATAATATTATATATATTATATATATATATATATATATATATATATATATATATATATATTGTTTAAATTCGGTTTAGGACCCATTAAGTTTAGGTTATGATAAGTTTTGTTAAGTTTACACAGAAACTGTCTCCTTAACAAAACTTATCATAATCTTATTTATTTTTCGAACGTAAAAACAAATAATATATGAAAACACTGAATAATATTCCTTATAAATATATCGTAATTGTGGCAATTTTTTTTATTAACATGTGGCAACGTTGCTTCATACCCATTTCAAAAACATCGATTATTTTTAAAAAAATATCAATTTTTTTTTTTAGATTACGCTAAACTCAACTATTACCCAAAATCTTCGTCTCTCCTTTAATTTGGAGATTTTATCTATAGACTAGTGAGCTATGTTTAATTTTGTGATGAAGATGAAAGGTACATTTTACAGAACCAATGTTTTGTGGGTGTTGAAATTTTTTTTTTCAGTATTTTGCAACACAGGTCATTCTTGCACTGCATGGATTGTTGTGCTAACTTTTTTTTAATTTTTTTATTTAGAATCCCTGAATATGCGGAAGTGTAAGAATATCAGGAGACTTCGTGGTTCTATAGTTATCTTCCTTTTTTTTTTCTCTCCCCCCTCCCTCACCAATGACTGCTTAATTAGGAGGTTCAACGTGTTCGCTAAGTCCCTACTTGAGCTTTTCCTTCTCTAGCCTACTTAAGCATCTATAATTTTGCAGTGTGATGAAACTCCTCAAACTCGTATAAGGAAATAAATTAAAGACCATTTATCTTTCAGTACACTTTGAAGTATACATTTTTTTAGCTCTGAAAAATGATGATAAAAAAGTAGGGAACTGTGTTTTGAACTTTAGTTTTTGTCCAAATTTTAATTTTGCGTGTATGTACTCGATTAACCTTTTCATTAATTTCAGTAACGTTACGTGTTATTGATAGTTATTTATTTTTATTTTAGGAAAATTATATTTCTTTTTATTTTTATTTTTTCAGAACTTTTCCTTAGATTGGTGTAAACAATGTGATATAGGTTTACCTAAACCAGATTTAGTTCTCTTCTTTGATTTAAATATGCATAATGCAGTTCAAAGACCTACTTATGGCCAAGAACGTTACGAGAATCAAACGTTCCAGGAAAAAGTTAGACGAAATTTTTTATTGCTCTACTACAAGATGAAGTTTAAGTTTGTCAACATTAGGAATTAACATACTTTTACTCTATTACAAGATGAAATTTTAGTTTGTTATTAATATTAGGAATTAAGTTTTAAAATTTTAGCCGTATTTTCATAATAGTTAATGTTTCATAAAGTACAAATATATATAAAAAAAATACTATGTTTTGTTCCTCCTAACGATTGAATTTATAAAAATACTTTATTTTATATTGCTGCTATTTTCATTTATTGTGCGAGGATATATAATTATGCGGTTTATAAAGACTATAAATGGTACCTCTCTATCATAATTTCTATTATGTATATTATTATTTCATAATTATTATATATCATAGGTTATAGATGCCAATAGACCTATTGAAGTTGTTTACGAAGATGCCAAGAACTCCGTCTTAAGAGCCATCCAAGAGAGTAGGTATAAACCTTTACAAGAATTATGGGTTAAAAGAACTTGCTGAAAAATTGCCAAGACAAATTATAGGTATTTTAAATATACCAAATGGTGGATATTTTGTGATAAAATTTAAATATTGCCGTTTATAATTGGCTTCGAATTTTAAAAGGAAAATTTGTTACATTTGAAGAGAAGAATTGTTAATAGTATATTTCTATATTCATATTTTAATATCAATTTTTAAGATATTTTTTAATAAAAAATAGGTTAGGTTTTTATTAATTAAGAATTATTTAAATTTTGTAATTTTGGCAATATTTTTATTTTTTGCAAAAGTAAATAATGAAATTTTTTTTTTTTTTTTTGCTTTAAAAAACCATACTGAGTTATAATTTACTCTGTGTTCAGCAATATTGGGGCCATATTCTTTTCTTATGTATTTTTAATTTTCTCTAAAATTAACTTATTAGATTTAATTTCTAATTTATTATTAAAAATTTTGTACTTAAAGTTTTTTCATAAAGACACCTTATTTTTTCTTGTCATCTAATCTGTAATATATATTGTATGTTAGGAATATCAAATAAGAACCATATGGAGTAGAGTTCTTAAAATTATTACAGTTTCAGATCTCTAATTCCTTTAAGAGTATTTTCTATGACGGTATGCTTACAATAATGTAAGTAAGAGAACGTATGATATGTTTTAACACCACCCGTCTTGATTAGTAAATATGGCATCTCTCTTATTCTGAGAAAACTCTTAGAATTTGTAAAAGTAGTGAAGGTGGTGTTTGAACGAGCTATCTTTTCCCAATGAATTTAATAAACTGTACAGTTGGTTGAAAATCATTGTCAATTATTTTTGTCCATTTTAGCCCATCTTTTTTATTATCTATATAAAGAACATTAGTTTTCAGTTGAAGTTTAATAAATCGATATACATTTCGATAGCTCTGATGATGATTTCTGCTGTTGCAAGTGTTTTCAATTGAAAACTTAATTCAATATTATCATCTAATATAACATTATTTTTTTATTTCTCCGCCAAGGCCGCAAAGATCCGATTCAAAATGCGTTTAAATTCAAAATGAATATCTTTTATGAAATTTGCAAATGAAGCTGTTAGTCCTTTATAAGAAATCTCAAGATCTGGGTCTTGTTCTTCCGATAGGTGAAAAAGCCTTCTAAGTAAATTCAATGTAAGGATAACAAATAATTGAAACATGCAATTAACAGCTACTTGCCAAGTCCCATGTAAAATTTATCGTTTCGATTAACATAAATGTTTTCAAAGGTCACCGAAAACTCTATGCAAGGACTAGTATGGGCGATTTTCTTTGGGGGAAGGTGACCTGTATCTAGTTTTACAAAAAAAAATTAGAAAAAAAAAATCTTTGGGGTTGGAAGATTCCCTTAGGGGGGAGGAAAGAAAATTTTGAAACTGGTTTTCTATAATTCTAAGGTCCCCAAACTGAACATAGCTTTAACTCCTTATACAGTAACAGGTGGTAAAAGTCATCTTGGGTTTTTGTCACATAGTATTGTATAATGAATTATTACCCAGGATGAGCAAAGATCTTGCTTTTCTACTTTCGCACGAGTAGTAATTTAAGTTTAGGCAAAGATTATATTGCCTTTATTTCAGTATGTGGTTGTTTATATTACAAAAAATGTTTATTGGTTTAATTCCATCTCATAATATATGATCGACTTTGTGTCAAAGTTCACAATCTGATGGTTAGACAGCAAGAAAGGTAATTTATGCGTCACTGGAG
>JABUQX010102346.1:0-22500 GCA_015478945.1 Trachelipus rathkii | reverse complement strand
TATTTTAACTACAATAAATTTTGAATACGAAATTTATGAGTATATCACTCGATAGGTTCTTTCACAGAACATATATTACATTCTCTATTCCTCTAAAATTTCGGCAATTTCATGTTTAAACTTACACATGTTAAGAACCAATTAAAAAGTCTTTGTTTTAAATTTATTATACGGTAGAACCAATTAGAAATGTCAAATTAAGGCCTGGTTTACATTTATTGCGAAATTCTTTGTTTACATTATCCTATTTAACTGACATATTTAATTTTAAGAGCAACCGATGAAGTTACTTCGAAGTTTTAAATATCAATATTAGAAAAAATTAAAACGACTTCAGTCTTATTCAAGTGAAACTTTTTGTTTTTGTTTTTATGTCATATAACAAAACAAATTTAATGAATTTACATTTCAAATTCTTCAAATTCCAATCTCCATGATCTTTGCATAGTGGAAAGTCAGGATCAGTGAATTTTTGGATATCTCTACAATAACTTCATCGGCTTATGCAAGATAATTTTAAATTCTCTGGAACGAATTGTTTAACATATTAATAGTAGAACATATTTTGTAATAAGAAATCAAAATTATACAAATCAAAGTTTCAAAAGAAAATATTTCCAGATTTAATTGATGCATCTTAAATTACAGTTAAGAAAAGATGATTTTCGTTAAAGTGGAGTGAACTATGACAACAAATTTTCGTGTTCATTAAACGGCAATGAATTATATAAGTAACGCAAAACAACTTTTCCATTATCTAGTACAATAACAGATGAAATCGCAAAACAACTTTTCCATCATCTAATACAACAACAGATGAAATCGAGGTCAGAACTAAAAAGATACATCACGCTAATAAATTAATAACATCATCTTAAATTACCACTAAACAAGAAAAAAGATTTTGGTATGAATGGCTTACTAAATTATATAGAACGAAGGAAAAGCACAGCTGCTAATTTGAGCTGCCAACACTTTGTATGAGAGAAAATGTGTGAAAAACGCCAATGTAAATCAGGAAAACAAAAGTTAATAGTTTTCTTTTCTTCTATGGGTATAACAAATGTTCTTTTATTCAAGTGTTATATATATATATATATATATATATATATATATATATATATATAATATATGATATATTATATTATATATATATAATCTTTTATTTTTTATAAATATATATTATATATATATATATATATATATATATATATATATATATATATATATTTTATGTATATAAAAATATTTTTATATATATATTATAGTATTATATATATATATATATATATATATATATATATGGTATATATAAAAAGTAAAGGTGGGATACTGCTATTTTTATCAGCATTTGGAAAGCAAATTTTAATTTCAATTTGATTCCAAAATATTTTTGGGAACTATACCCTGGAGGAAGTGTTGATATTAGAACCATATTAAGTACAAGGTAGGATGGGGTACATTAGTGCCCCTCTCACTCCTTTGATGAAACAAAATAATGTAGGTTTTTGAAAGAGAAAATTGGAAACGAGCGAACTCGTCCACTCCGTAATTGCATTGATTGCGATTTCCACTTCGAGCTATAGGATGGCAATTTGTGGCACCCGAGAGAGAGAACAAATCATCAGCATACAGAGAAACTGCTTTAAAACTATGGCATAAAACACCAGCGCAAAGGGAACGACTCAAAACACACTACCTTGGGGAACCCTTCTTCAATAAGAAACTGTCTCAATTTCAAATAAGGTACGAAATCGAATTGATCTATAAGGCAAGAAGAGCAAGAGACTACTAACGGAGAGGAATCTGATCACAGAGGACCAAACAATGGAGATCTTTGGCAGTGTAATATACAAATTATTCGCCCGGACCTCTTAAATCATAATCTCCTTTGAAGTAGTCCCCTTGGGAATGCACATTATTTTCCCAAAGGTGCCGCCATTGTTGGAAGCATTTTCGGAAGGCTTATATTGGAATAAAGTTTAGTTGGGCCGTTCCTTTCTAGAAATGTCTTCTCGCGACTGAAAGCGGGCCTCTTTCGGTGGCATTTTTTGATTGGAGAGCACTCAAAAATCACAAGGAGCCCTGTCAGGAGAGTAGGGAACATGAAAAAGCTGGGAAGGGTGGGTGGGTACATTGTCCTGATGCTGCTGTCAACTCCTCACCTCCCACAAAGTCAGGTTGCTTGCAATGCACAGCATCACGAAAACGACAGATGACCTCCATATACTATTTACTGAAGGAACACCACTCCACGGGAGTCAAAGAAAGCAATCAGCGTGACTTTAACATTACTGCACACCTGCCGTGCTTTTTTTTTTGGCCTCGTTGATGTCGATTGTTTCCATTGGGATGATCAAAATTTGGTTTTCGGGTGGTACCCATAAACCCATGATTCATCACCAGTAATTACAGTGTTCAGTAAGTCGGGGTCGCTGTTTGCGCATCCCATCATGTCCTGCGACTTCCACACGAAGTTGCTTCTGCTCAATCGTTAGCAGCTTTGGCACAAATTTCACTGAAACTCTCTGCATGCCAGATCTTCTCTCAAAATGGAAAGAACTAAATCAGTAGTTTTCCCCACCTTATCAGCAAGTTCTTGGATGGTTACAAGACGGTCTTAGATGACCAACTTGTCAATCACTTCGTCATTTCGCCTTGCGGATAGTCTACCAGAACGTCATTCTCTCACAATCGACGTGGGGGTTTGAAGTGCTTGTACCATTCTTCATGCTATGCACATAACATCGTCCCCAAAAGCCTCATGAATCTTCCAAATGATTTCTGCTAATTTTCGATGCAATAACGCTGCTTAAGTCATTTGATCTTTTCTTAGCAAGTGAAAATTCGTTGGGTGTACACTACACGTTTCATTTAACGCCTCACAGGTAGTGAAAATAACGCTCTTACGAGGGGGAAAACTTACACATGCTTAAGAAGATCCTCTATACACACACACAAACCAAATGGACAACTTTTATAGTAAAAACTGCGCTTCACGGGGAAAATACAGCGTCGGATAACTTTTTTGAATTATATATAACTATATTATATATTATATATATATATTATATATATATATATATATATATATATATATATATATATATATATATATATATATATATATATATATATATATATATATATATATATATATATATATATATATATATATATATATATAATCAGTAAAAATATCACAGTTAAAACATAAAGACTACATAGTCAGCAATTCCATAAAATACATACCATATATTAATTTTTTTACTACTTTATTTATAATAATAATAATAATAATAATAATAATAATAATAATAATAATAATAATAATAATAATAATGCGACTGCAAATGTATGCTAAATTGATAACCACAATTATTTTGTCATAGTACCACTCCCAATTGATGAACTCAATCATTGAAGATTTGTAATTGAGGAGAAAACAAAGACATTTTATAAGAGAGAGAAGTTTACGACCCATGAAAGTAGTAATAATTAATATAAGTATTTACAAAAGTTGAATACGACCAGAATTGAAAGTTTACTAAAATAAATTTAATGTCTAAGTCGTCTTGCCAGTTTTAGGAAACTAAAAAAAAAATTCCTTTAGGCGAACGAATTTGGTTGCAAATTGGATTTAGCAGCGTCAGTAAAGATTGGAAATAGGGAAACACAAATGACTACTGGCTATACGAAGGACTATTAGTTATATTCAGAAAAACGTTACAAAATGTGGAATCGTTTTTTTTCATTATACGTGTGAAAGATGTATACGAAATATGTTCAGTGTTTTCAAAATCTCAAGAAGAACAATATCATTATCAAAAATGGTATAAAGAATATGTACATGATCGTTGAAACTATTTATAGGTCTCTAAACTATGAAATATGACAGCTATGTTAGATTTAAAAATCGAACCAGTCAAAAAATATTATCGAAATCATTTCTAGAAAAAGATTATTTTAATTTTTTATTTAGAAAATTATATCTTCCTAAATAAATAAAATTATTTGTTAATGGAACTTGCATTGTGGCAGCTTACAATTTTAAGATTTATGTGAACAAAAGTGCTCCCACTGAGTTGAGTTGCTTGGTTTGTTTAAATATTGAATATTTTTCATTTATTTAATAAATATTTTACCAAAATTATTTCTTTCACAAAAATAGAAATTGTCAAAAGTGTACGGACGAAAGCTTGGCACTATAATAATAAATAAGTAGTTTTATTTTATTCTAGAATAGTATTAAAAAAAATATATTTAGGTTTGAGAAAACCTAAGAAATCATATGTTAATATAAGGGTAAAAATGGGACAAGACCCCTCACAAAACCCTTCAGGGATAGAATAAGAATTAGAATTAAGGTAAATCTACTGTTATACTACGTTTAAACATTAAATAATCATATGAAATGGAAAATATCAAAGGATACAATTCAAGCCTTACACAGGCAGTGATGAGATACAACCGGTTAACATCGGTACAATCGGTTAACATCGGTGCAACCGGTTTACATCGGTGCAACAAGTTCACATCGGTACAACCGATTCACATCGGTACAACTGGTTCACATCGGTGCAACCGGTTCACATCGGTACAACCAGTTCACATTGGTTCTTGAAAACTGGCAGTTGAAATTTATTTTCAGGAAGCAAACCAATAGTTAATTCTTTTGTTTATTTGATTAAACATGAAAACAAACCGACAGTTAACTTTAATGACTAAGCAGAGAACCGGATGTTAAAATTTTGACAGCTCACCACTGCTTATAGGTGATATTTATGAAAGAATGGATAAATATGTTACTCCGGTGGAAAAGGGGAAGGATAGGAAAAAGGGAATGGAGACAAAATGTATTTAGCACTTTTCAAAGTTAAGGGGTACGAACTAGGAACTAAATAAATCAAAGAAGTACTGTCTACTGCATCAGAGATTTTATATATATATATATATATATATATATATATAATATAATATATATATGTATATATATATTATATTTTATATATATATATATATATATAATATATATATATATATATATATATATATATATATATTATATTATATATATATATATATAATATATATATATTATATATATATATATATATATATATATATTATATTTGTATATTATATAATAGATATATATATTATTATATATATGTATATATATATATATATATAATATATACACACACACTAGCAGCATATATTCGGACAAATTTCTTTTCTTTTTTAAATCCACAAACAATGTCACATATATATTCGCTTCCAAAAAGTGCAAATATAAAACCATCTCCACAAATGTTACAACAATATTATAAAAAAAATTTTAACAAAAAAGAAATAAAATAAATTCAGCATAATCTTGCATTTAAAAACTCTTCAATACCGTCCTTAACATAAACGGAAAACTTCAATAAATTGTAGCTAATAAGTTTCTCATGCTCTTTTGAAAAACAACAAACTAATAAAATATATTAATTAAAATTTGGCTTGCCACTTTTTACATTGTGAATCACTGGAGGATTCATCTTTTTTTATTTGGACAGTTATTACCGCATGCTGCATAAAGTGCAAAAACTACCATAAATAATAAGAATGTCTAAAGGTCTAATGAGATCACTGGTAGAAAAGACCAGGAATCTAATAGAACATTCGCCAAAGGAGACGAAAGAAAGAAGAAAAAAACACCATTTAATTTATGGCCAACATTCTCCTATAAGCTTAAATTATATAAGCCAAAGAAAGTGGTAAAAATAGAAGGAAGAGTTATGTGGTAAAAATAGGAGGAAGAGTTATGTGGCAAAAATAGGAGGAAGAGTTATGTGGTAAAAATAGGAGAAAGTGTGTTTCATACTTTACCAGAAGATTCCTTGAAAGATTGAGCATAGCAGCTAAGTCTGGTGTCATGGAGTTGGACAAAAGAAAGATAAGAGAGTATGTGAAAATACTATCACACGAACTATCCTCAAAAGAAATGAGTAATAAGACTAAAAGAATTCAGAAGATCAGAGTCCATTGTAACAGTGACGATATGATTAACGCAACAATTCAGGGGTTAAAAAGAAGTTAAGAGACAGTTGGCAAGAGTAGAATAATTGATGTAACTAAAACTCCTAGACATCGTTCGCCCTTTAAAGAACTGTATAAGAGGAATCACCTCAGATATGTAACGTGTACTCCATACAAGGTCACACTCCTGATAAAAAGCAAACAATTGGGGAGGGGGGGGGAGGTGTGAGATGGATGATATGTTCTGATGGAGCCTCAAAACGTTTAACTCTTTAGAAGATTGTTTAGTGGGAAATAATGTGATCCTTGCCTTAGAATATATATATATATATATATTTTTAATATATATATATATATAATGCTATTAAAAATATATATATATTATAATATTTAAAAATTATCTAAATGATACTATATATTTATATATATATATATATACATATCTATATATATATATATATATATATATTCATTATATATAATTATTACTTCACTTTACCACTTGACTCTAAATCAGATCAGTTTAAATCTTCCATTACTATATATTTTAGGATATTTCATGGATTAACTAATATAATTGTATGTAAATCGGAATAAAAACCTTTTTCTTGATAAAGGAAGTGGCAATCATGAACCGAAAGACTGAAAGTAATGAAAATTAACAGAAAATCCAACACTTTTGAAAGAGATTCAGTTTATTAATATCGAATTGCACGAATAAAACTCAAGCAGATCTTTGTCCAGTATTAAATTTTTACTTGATCCAAATATTAACAAAAAACTACCTACTTCACTATAATAATAATTTAATACAAAAAATAAAAGGACTTCTTTCCATTCTTTTAAAATTAAATAACAAATATTATACCTATACTATATATATACTATACAATATCTTTCTATTTTATATATATATTAGATAATCATATACTATATATTATATATTATATATTCTATATAATAATTAACATTATATTCTACTAATATAGTATATATTATATATATATTATATATATATACTATAATATATATATATATATATATATTTAATATACTTTATTTTATATATTATATAATATATATTATATTATATACCTTTATATATACTATATATCACTCCTTCAATATATAGATATTAGTATATATATATATATATATAAACTACTACTACTAATATACATTAATAATATATATATATCTATATAACTATTATATACGGTATTATATTTATTCTATTAATCTATTAATATATATCTATTATATATATATATATATATTATTATATATATTTATTACTGTTACTAATATATATTCTATATCTACTCCATGCGCCATCATCATCTACCCACCCCTCCTACCGTCCTTCTCCCTCAGATGAGGGTGAGGTGCGCAACATACCAAAACAGTGGAAGTAGTTAAGTAGAATTATGATTCAAGGTGAAAAGAAACGCCCCCCCCTCCTTAAGTCATGAGTCTCATTACAAGTCACACAAACAAATTCCACTATAGCTCTGTGCCAAAGCGAGACTTTGACGGACTCTTACCGTGGTATCTCGTCAATGTAATGGTTTCATCCCACTGCATTCCTTGGACACAGCCCAAACCATAGCCCCCCATCACAAAACCCGCAATTTCTACTCCCTATTATGACAACTTTCTTTTCGCATCTGCAACACTCACATTCCTTTCTTTCAACAATCCTTTACTGCCGGCCCACTTTTCTTTCGTCTACCAGCTGGTCGCATTCTCAGCACATGCTCACTCACTAGGTTACATGCCACATATAAACCAACTGATTTCTATCATTCTAGTTATTTCCATTAATAAGACCAAACATCTTAACTTAAACTCGTTATTGATTCTCTTCACATATACACTTTACGGTCAACACTACACAATCCCTAACACGCTCATTTCCTCAATTTTAATAATGGTTTCTTTCTGCACACCTACACGATCCTAGATTGAGCCGCGGATAGCTGTAAGCATGTTATTTCTTAGATCTATACCTCTTATTCCACACCAGTCTCAATCTACTATCATTTGACGGAGGTAACAACATCCTTCTCCATGGCAACCCTGTGTTCATTCTCAATGACTATCCTTTGTTTTCATCTCACGATTTATTCACAGACTCACCTTCCTACCGTTCACAACTTTCCTACTACACTTTGCATTATCCGTTCCCTCTTCATTTAACATGTAGCCTAAAAGAGATCCCGTGGACTCAGTGGAATAAAAGCAGGAAGTCTTTTCAGTTTTATGATCGCAATTGTTCTCTCGCGGAGAGTCGAGAGTTACAATCGTCAGGTTCCGACTTACCTGAAACGAAACAAAAATTAGCCGTCAGTTAGAGATTTTATGTAATATTTTACACTTTACAGCATAGTGAATTACCTACTTATAGGTTCTATCGTCACATACAGCTAAAGTTAAAACATATTAGCTACACATACACCGAACAATCTATTATCATTTTACATACAAAAATTACACGCTCTCGTGTTAGCATGCCTGATAGCCTATCTGGACTCGAAACCACCTTGTACCACGTGTAGCTAGATATTTTCCAATGCCACTAGCGGAAAGTGTGCTTTCCTTACCCAGACATAGATAATCTTCGCGTCGTCTATCCACTTTGGTTAGGGTAATCACATAAGCACCAATTTTCCCTGACAAGAATCCTACGGCGGTAGTAATGAACCCCAATAATCTGGGATAGAGGTTCGGTGGCTATATAACATATAATATAATAATCAATATTATATTTAATAATAATAATAATAATAACATATATAATAATATATATAGTATACATAATTTAAAATACTTCGCAAGATACTTGTTCCAATGATTCACAACCTAACATGATTTTCACACCCAGCGCACTCTCCTTCACTCACCACAAATCACCTTACCTATTTCATCATTTACTTTCAATCTTCCCTTTAACACCACTGCCCTAAAAACCCTCCTCAAACTTCCCTCATATTTGCCAAACAAAACCAATCGGGTAGACATATGAAGGGCACCCTAAACTTGTCTCGTTACCATGTCCCTATCAGTTAACACCTCCTCGTACCTTACTCGGGTCGACACTCCTCTCTAATTTTATCATCACCATGTCCTCATACTTGAGTACGATAGTTCCAGCAACACATTAACACATCCCTGCACATTGTTCTCTACTTTAACTCTATATATGATATAATATTATATATTTATAAAGTTTAATAATGATATATATATATTATTGATTATCCATATATATATATATATATATATATTATTATATTCTATATATATATATATATATATATCATAATTATATATATATAAATATATATATATTATTAATAACATATATTAACACATCATATATTATATACCTACTCATTATCATCATATACCCTTCTTGTCACCCAAGACTGCGGGGTAAGGCTGCGCGACATGCACCGGAAAAAGAAAAGTATAGAAGAATATGACATCGGAAAAGAAAAGCCCAGCCTTACGACCTTCTTTATATATTAGTAGGAGATAGCTCATCCGGCAGTTCTAGAATTATCTTTCACCTAGCCGTTTTTTTTACGTGGACTGCGAAGGACGCCTCCCACTATAAACCTCATCTGCGTCAGTGTGGGGGTTCATCCCTGCGCCAGGTGGGCACAACCAATATCCCCCTCACAACCGGCCATTCACATCTAATTATGACCCAACCTTTATTCTCGCCTCTGCCGAACTCACATTTCTTTCTCCTGCTCCAGGCATTACTTTACTAACTCATCCACTTTTTTTCCGGTCTCCCAGTTGGTCGAATTCCCAAGACACACACCACTATACGAGTACATCCGGAGTTTACCCACCAAACGACTAATCTTATCCTTCTCCCATGACCAAGACATCTCATCGTACCCTATTCAATTATTCTCGTCGATTTATCCCTGTTCTTCACAACCTATGACGTTCATATCTCCTCATTTTATCCAATTTTTCTCTAACACCCTAATCACGGCCCTAAAGGATTTGTTCATCCCTGAAAGCCAGATTATTTCTTAAAATCATAACCTTTCTTATTACCACACAGACCATCTCATTACTATAACATTACATAAGTGACAACATACCTCAATGTAAGACCTCCGCGCCACTCAAGACTTTGTGTCTTTACATCACCTTCTTGCCAATCAACAAATTTCCTACTACAGCTCTGCATCATTTTCAGTTCCTTTTCATTCAACATTATAATCCAAACTATTTAAACACATCTATCATAATATAACTCACTACAGATATATAAATATATTACCTACTTAGTATATAATATATATATTATATAAATATAATAGTATATCATATATATATATTATATATTCATATATATACTACTATATATATATAGTAGTTTATTTTGTAAAGGAAACACCCCTAGCTCACTAGAAATAGTAGCCTAATTCCTGGTTGGCAAACCCCTAGCAGCGACGTGTGTCTCCTTAATTCTATAAAAAAAAAAATGTGACGACGCATTTATTAACGGTAATTGAAAATCTATACTGAGAAGTAATAGCTGAGAGATACAAGAGATAATTGCAAACCGTATTTTTCTAAAAGACTAGGCGACCACACTACAGAAGTGGCTAGTTATCTGTTAATTTAGCATTGTTTTTGTCTGTACCAGAGTCTAGAGAAGCGTTCTAACTTAATAAACAGCATACTATGTACGGCAAATAGTAAGCTCTGGGAAAATGGTTATTCGCATTATTAACAAGCATGCAGCCAAACAAGGACTAATTGCTATTGCTGAAATCAACAACAATAAAAATTCCTCCACCAGTAGGTGTCCGCCGACTATAATAATGGTGTAGAAAATTTCCGCATTGCCATCTATAAATGGGTAAGTACCGACATAGTGACTCGGCAGATGTATTGCAACATTCCTTTCTTTTAAAGGGAAATTAGTTTGTTTCGAATTTGAGCGTTGTGAAATTGACCTGGGACCTAATTTTCAAAACTAAAATAAAGAATAAGCGTAGGGAATGTGTAACATATTAATATACTATTGTAGAAGCAAGATACAATAGAAAATGAAAGTAAAGTTATTAATCTATTAAGTAGAGTAAATATGTTGAAGGATGGGTTAAAAACCTAACACAGATAGGCACGTCAAAGATTTGGTCTTCTGAAGAACTGAGAACCGTACTGGCATGATATTCCTAGCCCTGAGTGCGTTTGATCGAACACGATTTAAGAGAAGAACAGTAAAGTCTCTAGCATAGGCAATTCAGTGTTACCCCTAATTCGCTGGTGGAAGGGGAAGTTGATTGGCTTCTAGTATAGCCTCAATACGTAGACGACAACTGCCGAATTTACTAGAACCTCTCGACTTATTTCAACCGTTCTTCGATTTCTCACTAAATCGCTATTATACACATATACATCCTCTCTGCCAATCCATTATCCCTTTACTCACAATCTCGAGATGCTATGTTGTTGAAGCACTCGGTATACAGCTTAAGCATCTTCTATAGAGGCCTGACATTGTGATTATTTTTGAACCACTGCCGGACGTTTAATGAGAATTATTCACTATATTCAGATCTCCACTCTTCTGCTACACCGATATGACTCCATCCCTTCCAGAGTTTGCATGTGAGAAGCAGTTCTTTAGGACTGGAAATTCCGTTCTAATCTTTCCAGAAATCTATAGCGTCGTGAAATTTCATGATAACTGGTAGTTATCTTAACCTTCGAAAATTGGAAAGTCATAAAATGGTTTCATCTTATTCACTTTACATTGTCCAATTTGCAGTTATCCACTCCTAAATAGAAGATTTCCTCTTTACATTACGTAAATTACACACGGACATTATCAAGCCATCACTAGAATACACTGTATGCCCATCCTACGCGATCTACTGTTTGTCAATTTCATCTCTTGACGAAGCCAAAATTCACAAGTCAGGACGCTTCCTGAGGAACCCTCTTCACGAAAACGTGTCACCGAGGATGGTTGATTTACTGTTTATACACTACTCAATAGTTTAAGAAGTTCACCTGTAAGATTATTACTCGAGTCCAGGGTACCATGGAAATACAAGAGTCCTAGGATGAAACATGCGAACCTGTCCTAAAAGTCCTAAGGTTATGAGGTAGTTTGCCCATTTTTCAACGTATCATTTAATTAGTTTTTTTGAATTGAAAGAGGGTGTGTGGGGATTGTTTTCAAATCCCAGATTCTTGAAAACATATCCTGATCTATTCGCCTAAAGAATATTCAAATAAACTGGTGCAAAATTTACAAAAGGCAAATTAAGAATTAAAAGTTCATAGACTCTAAAGAGATAACCGGTTATTGGTTACTATTTTACAATATTGGCAAGAAAACTATAATAGAATTTGAAGCAATATTTATGAAGTCTCTGCCCTGATCAGTATATCCTGCGTGGTTAGAAATACACTCCAATTAGATTAGAGTCGCCCCCTCCCCCCCCCTTCCATAAAAAAGGGCAGTGGTGGGGGGTGGGGACTCTATATCCTCTCCTAAAAGGTAGAAATCATCGCTTATTTCTTCGTCTACTGCCTATGCGATAGAGAATAAAGTGAGCCCCTTATGCCATTTACTGATAAATATTATTTACCAAAACTTTTAGAGTATAATGTTATTGAAGAAAATGGCTCAAACTAAAGAATCTATATCGTTTAGAAAAATAAATATAATAATATAATTTAATATATAAATAATAATAATATAAATAATAATAATTATATAATTAATTATATTGCAAAATAAATAAATAAACAAGAAAGAAATAATAATAGTGATTATATTTAAAAATATATAAGTAATAAAATAATAATAACCGTATAATAATAATATATAATAATTAATAATAACTAATTAATAATATATAATATAATAATAATGATGAGTAAAAATTAAAAAAAATTAATATAAGCTACTAAAATAGGAGGTTAACTCGCCGACTCTCATGCGAGAGGAGCTGTTCAATCTCCGCGTATGTCAGTTAGGTTTATCTTCCTGGGGGCGAAGAATTAAACTAGATCGCCGACACGTTGGTGGCTTGGTTGTGTGGAAAGCGCTCGGCCTTAAACGTTTCGATTTCCAGTAGTTCTTCTTCCTCGTGGTTACTTATGTTTGAAAGATCCTGTATTGAATCTTCGGTGCTAAACCAAGGAAAATTTTTTTCTTTAATCCATAATAATTAATATAAATAAAATAACAGAATAAATAATAATAATATAAACACTCATATACGTACATACAATATATATAATAAAATAAGATGAACAGAAGAGTATAGAAAGGATGACAATTGGTACATTACATAATAACGAGAGAAAAGTATTATAGAATGACACACGTGTGACGGGATTTAAATATTTCGCACTTTGTACTTGTTAATGAGTACAAAATATTGGGTTGTTCTAATCCATTGGAACGTTTGGTTTTATGGCGCTGATCTCGCATTTGCATACCATCTCTATTTGTTGTACACGGGCTCAGATTTTTTTGTAAATACGAATTAAAAATTAATATGTTATTTACTCATCCCCGATCCACCGCATAAAGGAAGATTAAGATGAATAAGCGACTTAGTATGACATAACTGCATCATCTGAGTTTACTTCTAGGCAATTTAAAATGTAGATTATGAAGATATTTCTACTCGATAGATTTGCACTCGAGAAATCGATCCTCTTTGTAAGTACTCCGCAATATCAAGTGATGCTTGCAGGAGCAGTTCATATTTCCGGATTTCCAATATTCCTGATAACGTTTTTCGAGATAGTGTGAAGGGTATATCTTAGTGGATTGATCGACGTCACCCAGTGTCTCACATTAAATTGCCAGTTAGCTATAAGATGCCTAGAGGGTTACAGATAGGAAAGAAAGTCAAGGAAGTGCTGAATAACGAAGGAAAATCGTCATTTGTTAAGGACACTGTTACCACCTCTCCACCTTTAATGCTTTACCTAAAAAACATTTCGAAGAAGATTAGGAACTCAGTTCTCGTCATAGTTGTCGGCTTAATATCGCCCTACGAAGACGCTCAAGTTTATGTACCATTGGATTTAAGAGTTTCTCATCCATGCATTGATTCAATATTTAATATCAAGCTTTTCACAATGGCAAAGTGCCTGGTCGTTACATTAGCTACCCGGTATATTGCTGGACCTACAAAGGTGATAAGCTGCCGTCTTATGAAGTTCATAAGCTCTCACTCTATGACCTAGGATTTCTTATTTACGCTATAAGCAAGCCTGGACACCACTTGTTCTATTCCTGGGCGCTTTTTTAAAAACATTGGTCTGCATCTATACCAGAGTTTGATCCACGTGCTAATAAGGGGAGATATAGTATCTCAAGTATCAGTTTCTCACGAAAGGGTCTGAAAAATTTAACAATTTTTTATTAACCCAGGTCATAGATATTCTTTGTAGCAACTTGAACTTCTTGCAAAATGATTTTTCGCGCGATATATGCTATCCGTCAGTCCTACTCCAGGGCCCATAGTTGGAATACACAAGAATTAACTATGTAGTACCACGGCTACTTGATTGGATCGACTAACAAAGTGCTATAACTTTTAAATCGCCGGATATATCCATTAGAAGTGCTGTTCGAATTCACGTATTATGGTCCGTTATTAACAAAATTTTTCATGTTTTGTACGGGTAGATACCCTTTCACATCTGGTAGCTCCGATAGGCAAGTACTAGGAGTCGCAAGGTTTTCACATTTCGTCATTACTGAAGACGCACTGCTATGTTATCTGAAGTTTTAGAAGATCTATAAATCATCTTCCATTCCTATACGGAGGTGATGATTGCAGGTATTGTCTTCTAATCACTCTCTCGGTACCATTATGAAGTTGTCTAAGCATTCAGTTACAATAGCAACACCTAAGGTTGCCGAGTCCTATCCAAGAAGGTATGAGAGCGTCGGCAGAGTTCTGGCGGCGCGTCGGCACCGACTAACAGGAAATCTGCGTTAGTTCTCCTCTCTCAAAGAAGATTCTTGAGGAACGGACATTGCCTTATTCAATGATGAGCGATGCCAATTAGTTCTGCTCTGTTTTTGACCATTAGATAGATTCTTTGCGACTAGATTCTATTTGACGTTCAACCGATCGCTGATTAATTTCCACTCGGGTTTCTGTTGACATTTGCATCATAATCAAGTCTTCAAAGTCGTCATTTTCTGGCCGTTTAACTTGCTACATTCTTTTTCGTCGCGAGTTTCCTCTGACAGGAAGATGTGCACATCTCAGGTGCGCTGCATGGATAGGAAGCTCTTCGCTGGCTGCTGAGGAACGCAGGCCTCAGATATTGCCCGAAGAGTAGTTTGAATATTTTACTGGTCTTCCTTGGTTCTGTTTTGAGTTGTTATTCCAGCAATTATTCTGTAATTGCAAAGAATACAGAGTCCATTGCGGTGTCTTTACTGGTTTCCCGCCCCTACATCTGGATATTTGCAAATGGCATTGTTGGACTGTCCGGTCATAAGAGTTGCCATTACCACTAAATAAACAGTGTAATGGGGGTTTTGCATATATTGTGTTCCAGTGTACACAACCGACGTCATCAGCTCATACTGTAGGTGCCAAAGGATATTACCTCTGATCACCAGACAGTTAATTTTCGAATATAGGTTATACTGTTTTTGTTATGTGTACGGGAGTATATGTCTACACAGGTTTGCGCGCGATTCGTTCAACAGTCCACCATTTCCTGTAACCAACACGAGATGTTACTAACAAAGTCTGTTTTGGTGATCAATAATTTTAAAATTTCGTGGTTCTATGTCTAGTAATTTAAGTGTTTCCTGAGTCATGTAAGGTAGAATATTTTAATACCACTTTGCAACATAATATATATATAATATATATATATGTTACCTCACATATACTACCTACTATTATCTACTTAACTATATATATATCATTGGATATTAGAGTATTAGATATATACTAACTAAACTATAATGATATCAACTTATAGGTTATTTATAGAGTAGATAGAATATATATGAGTGAAAGTGTAAATACTATATTGAGCTATAGGTAGCCTAATTTAACAATACCTGAGTGAATTTTACGCTTACCTATCCTTTATACTAATCATCAATATATATTTTATATTATATATATATCTAATATTTAATTCCTACTAGAAATGGTATGCACTCATAATTATTTAGCTAGTAAATAATCATAAATCGCATAAACTTTAGTAGATAACTATACTTACATTAGTTCCGGGTTCTAATATTATACATATATGAAGAACAAGCCACTATTTATGAATACACTATAAGAAAATATCGTTATCATATAACTACATATATACTATATATATTATGATATTTACTCTCATTTCCATCATATGCTTTCATATTTTTATTATATATTAATATATATTATTTAATTTATTATATAATTATTATTATATTAATATTATTTATATTATCAGTATATTAATCATACCTACGATTAAGAGATTACAAAAATTTATTATGATGTACTATAATATAATTACGTGAGTATTTCATATAGGTGATTGAATATACCCTAGATATACTCCCTATACTGTCTATAATCAGTATCTTTTTTATAGTGTAATTAATATTATATATATTATATAATATATATATATATACGGTTATATTATTATATATATATCTATATATATGAAATATATATATTATATTATATATATATAATATATATATTATAATATAAATATATATATATTACTATATATATTTATATTATATATATATATACATGTATATATATTTATATATATTATCTATATTAATATATATATATATATATTAATATAATATAATATTATATTATTATATATATATATTAATATTATTATATATATATATATTATATATATATATATAATATTATTATATATTTTATATATTTATAATATATCTATATATATAATATTATTCAAACATATAAATTAATATGAGCAACACTTCACATTTTCAACGTCCAGAATACAAACTGAAGGCAAATGACTCATAAAAAACGTCGGACCGAGGTTTATTTTTATGGAGTTCGCTTTAAACATGTTTTTATCATGTTTGTCGTTTATTTAATGTATTCTTATTTTTTGTTTCTACTTTATTATCATTATTATTTGTAGTAGTAGTTGTAGCTATATATAATAAAATCGACAAGAAAATAGAGTTATAACAAAAAACAAGCAATTCCCTTTCACATTATAATAGTTAGTTTAATGAAAATATGTAAAATTTCAAAAAAACTAAGCCCGTTGTGCAAATTTGGAGGATTTGTTCCGTTATCAGCGTACCGAAAATACATAAGATAAACAGTTCATGATATCCATTTAACAAAATTTCTGTCGTCCAGTGTATCAAACAAAAACGGGGTACAAAATATATTACCACAGATATCGTGTATACAGGTTTTAGTGATATCTTAGTCTCACCAAATCAGTGAATACCTTACGTGGGATATATATATTACTATTATATATATTATATATTAATATATATATATTATTCATATATTATATATTATTTATATTATATATAATATATATATATATTATAAAATATATATATATATATATATATAAATATATATATAACTTTTGTCAATACAATTTGAATCATTTTTAAATTAATGTGTTGATGATAATATATATATATATTAATATTTAATATATATATTTTATATTATATATAGGTACAATACTATATTGTTCTTGTATATATTCATTATTCAGTCTATTATCTATGCCTGTGTAATATTTGTTTATACCTGAGTTCATTTTATTATTCAGGTTATATCCTATATTTATATACTGATGATTGACTTTAGTATTGTTATGTAATAATCAAGGACACTGACGAGAGCGTTAGACGAGTTTATAAAAATGGTGATATGTTTTACTCAATTCCTTATATATGATGTTTATATACCTCATAATACTACTTATTTATTCCTTTATCTATTATATTTATTTATTATGGGTTGACATTCCGTTTTTTATATTATATTTATTTCTTAGTATTATGTTTAATTTATATTTTGTATATCTAAGTATATAATATATAGTATATATTATAATATATATATAGATAGTTGAATATATATATGAGTACTCTTGTGTTAATTTTAGTATATTTACTATACTTCTACCTATTTAGTGTAGTATTAAGTGAATATATGAAATATCTATAGTGTTAATATAGTTTAGGTGCAGTTTCTATATATAGGCACCGTAGCTACTCATGCTATATCTATACTTACACTCTATAGGTATTATATATAATATATATCATATATACACCTCTAATATTTATATATATATATTATACACGGTTACAGATATTTATATTATTACTCGTATATATTAGACACAGGTTGGCACCTTTTAGTATAATAAATTTAGGTGATATTATACCTTATTCTTGTTATATATATATAATATATATAGATTATGAGTTTATAGCCTGGCATGGTAAATAGTGTTAATAAACATATAATATAATGAAATACTATAGATATAACTATATATATATATATATATATATATATAATAGTATATATATATAAAATAATTAATAGTTAAATATTATATATATAATATATATATATATATATATAATATATATATATATATTATATAATATACTATATATATATATAATATATATATATATATATATATATATATATATATATATATATATATTAGCACTGGCACATATATGGAATAGTTACATTATTAACAGACACATCAAACAGTAAAACTTTTTTTTTGTGTTTTTTTTTTTAAGTATTTAAGTAAAATACTGTTATTCAAATTAGCAAATAGTATCTTCGTTCACTGAATTAGATACACTATTTTTTTTATCTAGAAGATAATAAAGTTAAATTAGAAGATTTCACAACTTTACAATAACAATTAAAACACATGGAGAGGGCATACATAATTAATTTTATAACAATAAATAATAATAATAATAATAATAATAATAATAATAATAATAATAATAATAATAATAATAATAATAATAATAATAATAATAGCAAAAAAAAAATACAACGCTTAATAGCTTCACTTTATAAAAAACAATAAACATTTACAATAAAAAATAACTGACTGGAATTAATTTTATAACAATAAATAATATAATAATAATAATAATAATAATAATAATAATAATAATAATAATAATAATAATAATAATAATAATTTACAGGTCAATATTTATGTACTTAACTTTCATTTGTTAATTCTTTTTAAAAGAAGCTAGAATACTTAACCCGTTAAAGGATGTAAGTCAACCTTAACGCATTCGTGTAACTTTTCCATAAACTTATACTAGGGTAAAATCCTCCTTTTTGGTAATATAGCATCCCTTCGGCCCACCATTTTCCCGTTATGAGTAAAAAATACCTGAAAAGTCATATAACTTTATAAAATTTTAAGGCTACATACTTATAAAAATTCTATTAAATCTGTTATTAAAGAATTAAAGATATACTATCCGACTGCAAACGTATTTGGTAAACTATCTCCAATGCCGATATATATATATATATATATATATATATATAATATTATATATATATATATATATATATAATATATAAATATATATAGTATATTAATATATATATTATTATAATTATATATATATAATTATAATTATATAATTATATAATATATATATATATATATATATATATATATATAGAGGGAGAGTATTCACGCATACTCGAAGCGATGAATAATTACTCCATTTTTAATGGTGCTCCTTTCTCTTTTGCGTTCATATCTTTACACACTCTTCCTCCAGGCAACATATTAACTACCACCAATTTATCCACATATCATATACCATTATTTAAGTACACACCCCACTTCTAGATAACACCTTACGGACATCCCCTACTACTCATATCCCTGTGTGCGGGGGAGAAAGAATTGCCACATCCGTATGTCCTGCGTGTCTAGAAGGCGGACTAGGGGCGGTGGTAGTTGGGTTTGGCTGTCCC
This sequence comes from Trachelipus rathkii, assembly GCA_015478945.1. Taxonomy (NCBI): domain Eukaryota; kingdom Metazoa; phylum Arthropoda; class Malacostraca; order Isopoda; family Trachelipodidae; genus Trachelipus; species Trachelipus rathkii. Next base: position 2,404 of record JABUQX010102346.1, on the reverse strand, counting down.
ACTACCCCCTATCTCTTGCTAGGAATGCTGCATGCATGCCTCGGAGATGGTCCGTGATCGCCGTAAACGACCTCTATTCTTTCGGAAATTGTATGAAATCGTTAAGGGTACATGGATTGTCACGAGGAATATGTTGAGGAAGAAGGGAGAGGTGAATGGATGTATTAGAAAGGTCAAATTTGATTTGCTCGCTGTGACTGAACAAAAGATGAAAGGAAAAAGGTGAAGTTGGTGGTGTGTTGTGAAATGTGTACGTGCTGGTGTGGAAAGGATGAGAGAGGGAGAGAAGGAGTTGCAATTTTTGATGAGGTGACAGTAATCCTAAGTATGACAGACTATTGTGTGTATTCAGTGCCTAGGAATCCTAATGGTTAAATTTAAGTTTACAAGGTCAAGGTATGTGTGGTTGTGACGTATGGTCCATCTGAGGGAATGTTTGAAGAGAGTACGATTTTTTGGGATCAATTTGAATGATGCTCTGGATGGGGTAAGTAGGAGCTTCAGTTGATAGTGTTGGGGGACCTGAATGGTTGGATAGGTGATCAAAAAGGGATGGGATAACCATGTGGTGTTTTGGGGTGGCGGGAGAAAATGAGAATGGTAGGAGGTGATTTGATTTCTGTGAAGAGAGAAGGTGTTTATAAGTACGTAACAACGTTTTTTTAAAATCAAGAGTATCCCATAATAATACTAGAGTTGGTGTAGGTAGAGATGGTATCGAAGTGAAAAAGTTGATTGATTTTGTGTTGTGAAGAAGGAGATGTTGAAGTATGTGTTGGATGTTAAATCAGTGAGGGGGTTTAGGAAAATGGGATTATCGGATCATATGTTGTTCTATGTAAATTAAGTTAGTGGGGGCTTGGACAGGGAGAAGGTGATACGAAAAGGAAGTAGGTAAATAAAGTGAGAGTTAAGTGAGCAACGACAATAAGGATAAGATGTAAGAGCGCTCGCATAGTAATCGGCTTGAATGTGAACAAGTTGATACTGAACAATCTGGGGCAAATGAAGGAAGCAATTGTTAAGAAGTGCAAAGGAAGTTGTGGATGTGCTAAAGTAGGAGTAGAAATGTTAACAGCGAATGGTGGAATGAGAGGTGATGCAAGCGGTTAAAGGTAAAAAAGAACGTGGTTGAATGTACTAAAAGCAAATGATGAAATTTCACCCAAAGAAAGATGCTTGGAATTTATAAGGAGGAAAAAAGAAATACTAAAGGTGCAAATGTGAGGAGGAAAGAAAGGTAACATGAACAGTTTTGGAAGGAGATGAATGAGGACATACAAGGGAATAGGAAGCTCTTCTGGGAAGGAAGCGCGAAAGGTTAAGAATGAGAATAAGGGGAATCTGCTTTAGAATAATGAAATAGGGATGGTGTTTTTGCTGAAATGGATGTGAGGGAGTGTGGAAAGAACATTCGAAATCTGCACAATATTAACATAATGATGAGGTGTTAGTGAATGTGTGCTGGGTGGTTTTGATGGTGCAAGAAGGAATAGGTATTTTGGGGAATGAGGTAATTAGCAAGGAGGAGGTTAATGGGTAGAGTGGAGAAAGTTGAAGAATGGTAAAATCGCAGGTATATGATGAATTACTAGTGAATGATCAGAGTGAGGGAGATGGTGATTGATTGGATTTGCAGGTTGTGTAATAAAAGCGTTTATGGAGGGTATAGTTTCAGGGATTGGAGGAGAGCGGTAAATTATAGGGTTATATACAGGGTAAGGGAGAAAGGGGAAACTGTAGAAAAATTATAAGGGTAGTTTATTGAGTGTTGTGGGAAGGTATATGCTGGTATTTTGGTAAAGAGTGCGTCGAGTGACTGAGGGAACTGGTTGGTGAAGAACAAGGTGCGTTTAGGAGTGGTAGAGGTGTGTGGATCAAATCTTTACATTGAGACAATTGGTCTGAGAAAATGAGGGAGAAGAAGAATAAATTATATTTAGGTTTTTATGGATTACAACAGGCGTATGATCAGAGTTAATAGGGAAGCTTTATGGGCAGGTATTAGTGATATATGGTGTTGGTGGTAGGCTTTGAATGGAATCAAAGTATGTATGACGATAGTGAAGCGTGTGTACAAGAATAAATGGTGTCAATGGTGATTGGTTTAGGATTAATAGAGGAGTGAGACAGGGTTGTGTTAATGTCTCCTTGGTTAATTTCAATTTTGTATATGGATTGGGTTATTAAAGGATTCGAGGTGGGGATGGCAGGAAACGGTGTTAGATGATGGAGAATGGAGAGGAGTGAGGGTGCCTACCTATTATATGCGGATGATTTAATGTTTTGTGTGGGCGAATCTGAAGAAGAGTTTGGAGAGGATTTGGTAGAGAGATTTGGCGAGGGTAATGTAAAAGGAGGGGTTTGAAAGTAAACGTAGATAAGAAGAGTAAGGTTATGGTTT
>JABUQX010102345.1:22500-37500 GCA_015478945.1 Trachelipus rathkii | reverse complement strand
GTAAAGTTCTTATAAGCGTTCCATATGTGTTTTATTAATGTGTCATCGTGAAGGTTGTTGTGTCATAGTGTTATAATGTTGTTGTACGGTGCGTTTGCTAAAGTTAAATATATTATATTGTTTCTCACGTAGAACAATAACTACTACTCATAGTGGATGTAACGCATCCCCTAACGCAACTTTGTAATTATCAACACCAATCGACTTCCTCATACCTTGATAACAAGGGTTCTTAGACACCCTTATTAGGTTTGCTATCTTATTTGGCTCAGGGTAGGACCTGAAATAGGCTTTTGAAATAAGTGGCTACATTCAGTTTGGCGCACTAATGTGGCACTCACTTGGCATCCTTGATGGCTACTTCACTTTGCTCAACTCTTATTGGCACTTCATTTTTACGCACTTCCATTGGCACTTTCATTGGCAACTTTTCACTTGGCAACACCTGGCACTCAACCTGGCACTTTCATAAGAAATACTCATATGAACACTAATTAGAAATCATCTCCCTAGAGTTTTCTTCTTATTCGGTCGATTGGAAGCCAATTAAGCCATCAAAGTTTTAGCGTGGGTCAAGAAGGTGACCCATGGCTATTATGTATTTTTTTTTTTTTGCGAAGTGACAATAGCCGAGAATAGTCTATGGTCATTTTTTTCACAAGGTGTTAAGACATCATAAAAGTTTTGGTAAGTCCCTAAAGAAGACAATAAATCTATCCGAGTGGGTCTACAATTTGACGGCCATTTGGCGACGCAAGGAGGGTTTTGGTGCATGGTGTTGTTTGTTATCGTTGTGTATGTAAGTGTACGAATGTAAGTTGTCTTATTGGTTATAATTCGTTTAAGTGTCATAGTGATGTTGGTATATGTTGAGGTCGATGGTGAAGTGTGTGTCATAAAGTGGTAAGTGTGTGTGGTGTGTGTGGAGAGTGGTGTGTTGTGTGTGTGTGTTGTGTGTTGTGTGTGTTATGTGGTGCAGAGGTTAGGATACGATTACAAAACCTACATTAAGTTAGGAACTGAAATTATGTGACGGGTTGTGGCTCTTACGAGTGAGGCTATTCTATAATCTTAGCGTGGGGCCAAAAGTTTGACCCATGTGTTTATATGGCGGAAGTGTCAATGCCTAATTTATCATTTGGTCAATACGAAGGTTAAGACATCAAGACAACGGGCCTAAGCCCATAAAGGGTGCCGCCAAAAATTTTTACCTGTGGGCATATAAATTGGTACCTAAGGTCGAAAAAATTTAGGGGGTGCGCAGACTAATAGGGGGTGTCCAATACGTACAACGTTGCTTACGCAACCGTTTTGCGCAACCCCCTTCTTCGAAGGGTGCAAAAATTAGGGTTTGCCTTGAAAAAAACTAGGGTTGCCAAAAAACTAGGGTTGCCAAAAAAATTAGGGCTTGCCCAAGGTTAAAAATTTAAGGGTTGACAAGAATTAATCTAGGGTTTTCTCAAAAACATTGGGTTCTCAAAAAATATGGAGTTCTCAAAAGCAATTAATGGGTTTCTCAAATAATTCAGGGTGCCGAAAACCAGCATCACTAAAGAGACGTTCGCTGATAAAATTTCATGGTCGACTAAAAAGGTAAGTCCCAAAAAGGTCATAGGCCCAAAAAGGTCAGGTCAGGTAAAAAATTGGGGCTCAAAAAAGGTCAAGCCCAAAAGGTAAAGGTCTAAAAAGGTTCAAGGACAGGTATTAAAAATGGTGCTCAAAAAGTGTCAAAGGAAGGTAAATTTATCAGACGTTTGGTCATTTTTTGACTTCAGCCGGTGTCCATATGGACGCCCCTAACTTAATTTATCATATATTTATTGTATATTATTTTGTTTAATAATTTTTTAAAAATTATAAATTTATAAAGTTATTAAATTTTAAATATTTAATTTTTATATTTTATATTTATCTATATATTAGTTTATAATCATTATATTTTATATTAGAGATAATAACTGTCAAGTAGGTGTAAGTTATAATGTATATTAAGTATATATATTATATTAATTTATATATATGTATTACTTATTTAATTTATATATATATATATGATATATATATATGACTTATACGATTAAGTTTTTAGTATTTTATCGATTTTTTAATTTTTTCCTTTATTATTATTTTTTCATGATATATATATATTTATTTTCATTATTTCTTTTATTATATATTTTATTGTTTTTTTTATCAACAACTTTATTCTTAGTATTACGTCTCATCCATATTCAGTTTACTGAATATTTATTATTCTTGAATTATAGTGTAATGTAAGTATATGTATTATTATATTATATTTATGATTAATATATATTTATATTTATATATATATATTAATGTTTCTTGGCTTAGTTACTGTTATATATATATTATTAAATAGTATTCCAATTTTGAATTTACATGTTTAAACAATTTGATTATTTCGAACAATTCGGTAGGAGATTACTTAAAAATAAAATTAAAAGATTCTTTCATTAACCCATAACGATTTTTCCGAAACTTTGGTCTGAAAGTAGATCAATATTTTTGATAATTTAAAGCCTTTGTGATAATTTCGTGAAACTTTTATCTATTCTTAAATGACACTCGAAATTTGTGTACTACGAGCTGATGCATCTGTCCCACCTAGACCTATGAACTCTGAATACCTTTTATCTATCTTCTTCATTTTATCTTTGGTTCTAATTTAATATGATATGTTTAATATATTATATTTACAGTATAATATATCATATTATTATGTATATTTAATTTATTTTGTATTATATTTAGTTTATTTTATATACTATAACTGATTATTATTTTATTATCATAGTAATATTTTTTTTATTTTAGACATATATTTATATTTTCTTTTTTATATTTTTAAAAAAATATTTTTTATTATTATTTATATATTTATTTTTATTTATATTATAAGTTAATATATAGTATTTAATATTTACTATATTATTTATATATATTTATCTTATTATTATATAATTATTTATTATTATTTTATTATAATTGTTTACATTTATTAATTTATTTTATTTTTCTTTTCAGATATTATTATTATTTATATTATATTTATATATTATATTATATTTTTAATATTTTATTATAATTCTATATATATATTTATATTATAATTATTATAAATATTATATATATTATATTTTTTCTTATATTATTTTATTATATATATATTATTATATTTATTAATTATCTATATATATTTTTAATATATAATATTTAATTATATCTATTTTTATTTAATATATTATATTATAAACTATATATTTTTATTTTATATATTAATTTATTTTATATTATATTATTATTATTATATTAATTTTTTTAGTATTATATTATATAGTTAATTATTATATTATTTAATAGGGTAATTAGTTTTATATATTTATAGTTTTTGTTATTATTTTTTTTATTTATTGATATTATTTATATAAGGTATGATTTTTCGAGGGTAGTGTGTATGTATATTTGTTTTGTCTTTATTCTCTAGATGTCTTTCTTGCTATTTGTTGTTTTTTTTTTAACGTTGGTGGTGACTTTATAGGGAAACAGAAATCTACCAAATTTTTCATTTCATCACGCATAAACCTATTTCTGTTCACAAAATTTATATTAGGGGTGATAATTTTTTATCTATCTATTGGGTTTAGGTATATTAGGTGTTTATTTAGTATGTATAGGGTTTTTTTTTTTTTTTTTGTAGGTCAATTTTCTATAAATCTGGAACTATTTATTTAGCTACTATATGGGGGGGGGTTGTTGTTTGGTTTGCTTTTTATTATTTAGTAAGTTTTTCCCTTTATCTTCCTTTATATACATATTTTGTATGAAGTTAGGGGTATACTGTATAGGTATTTATTATACTATTTTTTAGCTATTATTTTTATAGGGGTTGAGTACCTATTTATTTTTTTTATTTTAATATATAATATATAATTATATCGTTTTATATTTATATATTATACTTATTTTATATATAGTTTATATTATTATATATATTATATTTATTGATTTATTATCTATATATCATATATATATATATCTTTATATATTTTTATTGTATATATATGTTATAGTTTTGTTGCTATATACGGTACATATTTAGTACTATATATAGTATGGGGGGTATTTATACTGTGAATGGTTCTATATATGTATTATGTTTATATGGATATATATATTATTGTTATATATATTATGTTTTATTATCATATATAGTAATATTCTATAGTATTATACTATTGAGTTTATATCACTTTTATAGTATTTTTATTATTATTGAGTGATGATAATAGTTACCACTCTCGATATTATAAGTTATTGTTATTATAGTTACTTAATTCTATATATCTATAGTATATGATATAGTATAGTGTTTTGTACTGACTTGTTTAATTATATCTATTATAGTTTAATTTTTGATTTATTATAATAGTATATTTGTTGTATATTAGTATATTATTTATTCTTATGTATATAGTAATTGTATTATTTGTATATATTATGCAAATATCTACTGAATTTGTATTCCTTTTGAACATTTTCTTTTCTCTTTACATATATATGATTAATAAATATACTTTTGTTTATTTTATATTTTTTTAGTATTAATTTATGGGGGTATATATTGTTTTATACTATTTTTTTATATATAGTATATGTATTTATGTCATGTGCGTATAATTATATATATATATACTATGTATTTTTCAATATATATTTTATAGTATACTTACATATATAGGTTATTATAAAATCATTATATAGGTTAGCTCTATATTATTTTATCTATTATAGGTTATTTATAGGTAGGTATAAGTATTAATTTTGAGTTAGGTGGTATATTATTATATATATTCACTAATATAGACACTGTTATAGGTATATATGTTGTGTTTGTTTATTATATTATTTATTATTAATATATAGTTTATAGTTAATATAGTTTTACTATGTTTATTTATATATATTTTTTTATATATATGTTTTTATATATATATATATATTATTAGCGTATTATGTAGTTTTTTATATTATTTGTGAGGAGGTATAGTCTTATACTTATATATTTGTTATATACTATTTTTAAAGTTGAAGATGATGAGATATGTGAAATTATAAGTATGAACCATTTTAAAATATTTTTCTAATGATGCGGGAATATTGTTTTATATTTACTTATTATTTATGCGTATTATTAAATAGTTTATAGGTACGCTGATCATATATAGTTATATTATATTGTGGGTAGTATATTTTATTGTTTTTTTTTATACATCTTTTAATGGTAAGTAGTTTATGCTATTTACCAAATTTATTTGGGGTGATGAATGATATTATTCTAAGTAAGTTAAATTATATACGTATTTTGTGAGTTAATTAGTGGTATATATTGTATATTATAATATTTATATTGGTCCTCGTATATATACGTGATTTTTGTCCGTAATATATATATTGAATTTGTATTTATTTATATATGCATATATTGATATAGTGGTTATTTAGGAGTTTATAATCTTTGTCATTTATGTCATCTATTTACTATATATATTTTATGGTTTATTTAATATAAAATTTATTCTATCTTCTTCTATTTTAGACTAATGTTTTTTTAATATGTGTTATTGATATAGATATACTATATAAGTTAGTGTATGTTTATGTTTATTATTTGGTGTGTGCGAGTTGGGAGCTTTGGAAAATGGACGTAAAATATGTGCTTGTTTTTTCGCTGTGAGAAAAATTGCTTTTCCCATCTTACGTTCAATAATTAGCTTGTATTTAGATTGTGGAAATGGAGCGAGGAGGGATCCAGATTGGGGATTTTGGACCTCCCATTGTAGCTCCCCACCTTTATTAAAATAGACATAAATATTCAATTAATTTTCAGACAAATTGGTGGATGTGGAAAAAGCAAAACGCAGCTTGTAACGACCCTCTAAAACGTTATTTTCGGGTGTTTTTTTTTCGTGGTGTCTGTAGTCATTGTTTCGCGTTTTCATTTTGTCAGAACCTAATTTTTTTACCTTTTTTCTCGTACTCAACTCTACAAATTTTTTTCGAGGACTATTTAAATGACCCTTCAAACTTGAAAAATATACGTATAGATGGATCTATTAAGCACAAAATGCACATATGAAGTTTTTTTCTTCTGATTTTTGGAAAGTTGTGCTCAGCTAATGTCGAATTTTGAAAACGTTTTCTTTAATTGCTGAAAGCACAATGTTTTCCAATAATCGAAAACCTCTATGTACATTTTGTGCGTAATAGCCCATTTTATGTCTATTTCAAGTTGAAGTATTTCGAAATAAACAGCTGGACCAGCCCCTGCTTTGAGAATTTTCAAAAGATTCTCAGCTTGAGTGTCCGGTAAGGAACTGGAGTAGATAACGAGTTGTTAATGAATCCTGTATTAAATCTCAAATCCTTACATGTATATCCATTTTTGAGTTCTTTGTGCTGATTTTAATTAAAGTCTCTCATCATTATGGTATATCTGATATATAGAAGTATTTCTCTTAATCATCCTCGCATATTTTTTTTAGTAAACGTAAGGAGGCTAAACATTAATTACTATCTATTAATTATATGTTGAAAGTTGTGTTATATTTTTGCTCACACCAAAGGAGCTGGGAGCCCATCTGCTAATTCAGCGTAAACGGATCTTACTAAACTGTTTTTGTTGGTGGCAACAACTCGAAGCTCTATTGGAATATGAGCTTGATTAACCAGTCAACTCCACACTTATTTCATGGCTTTTTCTGTACATCTTTTTGCCTTTGCTAAAAAAGACATCCAAGGTAGAACCAACTTAGGCTTCCTGAGAACAAGAACATTAGCTTATAATTAAAGTTTCGAATTCTTGTTTTTATTGATTATTAATAGAACAGTATCCCAGTACATTTGCTGGTATACAGAATAATTGTTTCATCTTATAATGTCGCGGAGCTGGATTTAAAGCATTGTAGTGATGCTCTGGTTTGTTTCTTGCTACTTTGCATATACTTTTATATGTGAGTCTTGTTGCCATATTGGAAAGGCCAAAATCTTTCTTTCAGTAGAAGTTCACAAAGCGTAATGGTTCTCGATTTGAGCAAAAGATAGGTATTTTGACCAATCTCTGCGATTGTCTTTTACAAAATGACGGAGGAATTTGTATGAAATTTAAATAACTTTGATCTTTTTTATATATTAGTTTTTTTTTGCCTCCTAATAATTTTAAATATTATTATATAATTACAAAATTAATTCAATTTCTGTAAAATTTTATCCAAGGGTTACCTTATATGTTCTGTTTAGTGAAGATTTGTCCTTTACTGTCAATACTTTTAATATTATACAAGATTCAATATTACTCTAAGAAGTATATTTTTTAATCATTCTTAGCTGCTAAGAAAAAGTTGATAAATAAAATTTTTTTACTTAATTTTTTACTCCATATTGGAACTTATCAACAATTTAAATTCTAAGTACTAGGAAGAGGAGAATCATGAATGATATTCTTGTGCTCTTTACTTTCCTCCTCCTTCAAAGACAAAACACCTTTCTAACATACCTTGAGCAAACTGAGCTTCTTAAGATCTCCCTTTTTAAGAGAATTTCGAAGTCAATATGTGCTTCATTATACTTCTTTAGGGGTTAAGCAAAAATGATGCCTGATATAAATTGGATAATTTTATTTCGCCTGTTGGTTTTTCTCCTGTTGGTATACACTCTGATATATAATTTCATATTTAATTTGACACTTAGCGGTTGAACGTGTTTGTTTGGAGCTCCCCAATAGGTTCTTTATGATATTGCGTGGGTGTTTTTTAATACTATATTATTTCCTTAAAATGCATCCGATTTTAAGGGAATTTTAGGTACTGACGTATTACATAAGTATTTCGTTTTTGTTATTAATATTTTTATCATCATCATTTTACGGTATTATTTTACGGCAAGATTAATTTAAAATATTTTTTTCAGGTTTTGATATTGTAATTCTTTTTACTATTTTTTAATATTTTAAATAAATAACTTAAATTATCTTCTGACATATATATAATTATATATTATATATTATATTATATATATTAATATATTATACTATTTTTATATTTTATATTATAATATTTTATTTATTTATTATTTGTTATTTTGTAATTTATATATAAATATATATTATTTTTTATTATTAAATTTTTTATTATATAATTTATATAGTTTTTTATATTTTAATATTTTTATATTTATTATATTTTATTATTATTTATATTATATAATATATTATTATTTATATATATATTATATTATATATATATTATTATTATTATTATATTATTATATATTTATTATATATTTATTATTATATTTATATTTATTATATATATTATTAGAATTTCAAATATTTTTTAATTTATTATTTCTTAATTTCATCGTTATTATTTTTATTTATCTTTATTACTTTATTATATATATAATATTATTATTTTTTTATTTATGTTTATATATTATATTATTTTATTTTATTAATTAATTTTATATTATATTTGGATTCTTTATACAAAATTTAAATCGAATTTACCCATTATTAACTATTTATTATTTTATTTATAATGTTTGATATAATATTCTGTGTACTCGCTAAGAGAGTGTATTTGGAGTTAGTTGATGTAGCTAAAGATCAATAAAGTTTGTGTAATTTTTTTTTTTTCCGGGAAGATTATTTAGATTTAGATTAGATTTAACGACTGTGGATAATTAGCATTTTGTTCGATAATCTTAGGATTATCTTCATATTAGTGGTGTTTGTTTCTCAACCTATCACTTACACGACCACACACACACACTGAACTACACACACACATTTCACACACACACACACAAACACAGCAGCTTACCGCGTACACACACACATTCCTTACACACTATCTTACATATATATATTATAATATATATGATATATATTATATTATATAGATATATATTATTTAATATATATATGTATATTTATTTATTATTTATAAGATATGATATATGATATATTATAATATTTATATAATAATTATATATCTATATTATATATATTTTATTATATCATATATATTAGTAGTTAGTGTGACATTATATATATATATATTATATACTGTATATTTTAGTTATTTATTAATATTATTTTTATTTATTATATAGTACATATATATATTATTATGATATATTATTTATTTATATTATTAAGTATAGTATAGTATATATATATATATATATATAATGGCCCTGTATGTTTTACGACTCCGTCAGTTTTTGAATTTTTTTTGTTTTTTTTTAACATATTGCTTAGTAAATGATACTAAACAATGAATTTCAGTGGTGATAAACATGATTCAAAAGTTTCGAAATATTTTTAAATAATTAATTTAAAAATCACATTTATATCAATAAAATTAAAATGAAATATCTCTCTAGTACTTCCCCTCATAGAGAGATCACGTTCATCTTTCAAATGAGCTTATTAATAGCTTATTACAAAAATGTAAAGAGCAAAAAAATAAATGAAATATCTCGGAAAAGTACGAATACTTACAGAAAAAACCAATTACATATTGAAATTCAGCGTGTAAAGCTTATTACGAAAATGTAAAAAGAAATAATTAATAAAAAAGATTAAAAAAAAAAAATTTAGGGGGCCCGAGCCGACCGACGGGGACAGGAGGGGGGGACGTTTCCATACCCCGTAGCGGGAGGGGCGGAGGAACCCCGCGACACCCAAATACCCAAAAGAGCGGGGGTTTCCGGAGACCCTCGCCCGGAGGGGGGGAGAATAGTCCTAACCCTGTCGCTTCCCCGTGAAGGCCGAGAGACCCCGACTCCTGCCATCTTTGCGGTTACCCCTTGGGTATTACTTTAGTTAAAAAAAAAAACAAAAATTTTAAACTGACGGAGTCGTAAACGTAACTGGTCCTATATATTTTTGAATCATGTTTTCACCCCCTTAAATTGACTATTAGGATCATATACTAGAAAATATAAAAACAAAAACAAAAAAAAATCAAAACTGACGGAGTCGTAAAACATAACAGGTCCTATATATATATATATATAATATTTTTAAGTAATTAAATACTAAAGTATATAATTTATATATATAAATATATATGAATATATATATAGTATAATACTATATATATTATATTAATAACGCATGGGTTGAATGATCTAACTCCATGGGCAGGCCATCTGGCATGAATACGAATATTTAAAGATGTCGAGGAGAAAATTTGAATTGGAAAATGAATATTCAGTCAAAAATAAATAAAAACTAAATAAAATATCACATACCAAAATCATATATTGTAAAGAATACTCTCTTCTTGAAGATACAAGAAAATAGAGTTACTGCTAAAGTGGGAAGATTCAGATGGAAGGTGTTATGGACCATAAAATAGGAAAATGACCACGGGAAATAGAGTCCAGTTGGGAAAAATCAATGAGATATGGCGAACAAATTGCGGGGTATGGCGGCGCAAAATTTGCAGATGGGGGGAAGGTAACGTGACATATAGTGACTGTGAGTAATATTGGGGTGGCCAATACGGAGGCGTGCAAGTATCACCTCGTGTAAGCGCTTTCGTCGGTGGGAGTAAAACCACTCACCGATGTTCAGCTTTATATTTCTAAGTTTCACTTCTCTCTGATCATTTAAATATTCTTGAAAATAAGATCGAAAGCCTTGCGGAGAGCAGTATAGTAATCAGCTGATGGGAGACGACCTTGTCGAATGGCATCCGGGAGGTACCTGGAAAAGCTCCGAAAAGAAGATGCTGCCACGTTGGCCTCTCTATCAGCGATTTCATTACCAGTTACCCCTACAAGAGTGGGGGTACAACATAGAATGATTTGTTTCTTACGTAAGTGGAGCACCCGAGAGAGCATTGCATACAGCGGATCCATTGGGTTTTAGAATAAGGGTTTTTAAGCGATCGTGGAGCGCACTGAGCGGAATTCTGAATATATACACATAGAGTTGGTCTTGGTGTTAGTAACAGGAATTCCGAGAAAGAGGCAATCATCTATAGCTATTAAGTTCTTGCCCGTAAAAATTGAAGCATGATAGGGGAGGGTATGGGAGAGGTTGTGGGTCAGGAAAGACAAAAAACGCGCTCACACTGTCCCCTGTTTTAAAGCCGTCAGTAAACATTGGAGTAAATCCACTGTGAACGACGGAATGAGACAGGAATGATTTCTTTAACAAGTCAGCAGTGGTGGCTAGATTTTGAAGGAGAGGTCAGGGCCAAACAAATGGTGGGAGCAGGGAATAGCCAAGGTGTGTACCATTCTTCGTAAGAGAAAGCCAAGACCTTTTGCAAAGGGATGTGAAGGAAATTAAGGATGTTATGAACTGTATTTCAAATGGTTAGAAATAAGGATTTTGAGTTATCTCCTGCAGAATTGGTGTCAGAGGAGACTTTATTGGGGTTTGAAAGAGAAGATAACTTGTGAACATGATGATTCCCTTTAAGAGAAAGTGGCATCACATTGGATTCAACTTCAAGGCTCACTCGGGGGGGCGATCGGAAAGCTCCAGTAGAGATACGAATCTTCTTGTTTTGGATGGAATCTAATAGATGTAGTAGTGTTGGGGAGGCCTGATCATATACTACACAGCCATAGTCCAACTTCGATTGGATTAGGGCGATATAGAGACGTAAAAGGGACTTGCAATCAGCACCCAAAGATTTTGAGGAGAGATAACGTAACAGGTCAAGCACGTGATATTTAGTCGTTTTCAGGAGCTTAATATGCGGTACGTATGTTAAGTGGTAATCTAGAATGAGTCCTGGAAATTTGACTTGTGAAGTTACAGGAATGGGCTAACCATTTAAGGTTAGGTAAGCTGGGGGAAAGTGGAAAGTTCTCCGATTCCCTTTTTTTCTTAAAAAGCGCTGCTGAGGTTTTGGTGGGAGAGAAATGGAAGTCATGGGAGTTACCCCATCGTAAAATATTCTCAATAGCTAGTTAAAGTTGTCGTTCGAGAAAAGGCAGCCTAGCCTCGGCTATAGATGATGCAAGGTCATCAACATGTAGAGAAATGCTGACCGTCGCTGGGATAGAAGCAACGATGTCATTAAATCCGAGAACAAATAGTAATACACTTAGAACTATACTCTGCGGAACGCCTTCATCCAGGGTAAATTGTGGTGACAGAATAGAAAGCACCCCAATCTGCACGGATACAAGGCCGTACCCTTGCAGCTTTTGTAATAAAAGAGGGAGTTGTTGCACGGAAACCGAGTGAATGGAGTTTAAGGAGAATCCCATTTCTCCACGTTGTGTCATAAGCTTTTTCAATGTCAAAGAAAAAACCAAGAACCAACCCACCAGTTAAGAAGGCTTCCAGGATGTCATGGTCTAATTTTAACAAGAGATCCGCGGTGGAACGATTTTTGCGGAAACCAAACTGGAAGTTTGAAAAGCCTGGCAACTCTCCAGAACAGGGAGAAACGGCCTGAAACATTTTCTCTATTAATTACAGGAACGGCAAGTCAGCGAAAATTGGTCTTTGGTTGTCCCGCTAACTCTTCGGACTTACCAAGGCTTTGGGGATCTTTTAGGAATTACAAAATGTAGTCTAAATATATATATATATATATATATATATATATATATAATATATATATATATGATATTATATATATAATTATCTATATAAATAATATATATGCGTTTATATATATATATTATATATGATATATATATATATTATATATATATATAAATATATATATATTATATTATATAAATATAATTATAATATATATATATATATTATATTAATATTATATATATATATATATGATATATAGATTATATAATATATATATATTATATATATATATATATTTATATATATATATCATACCACCTTCTTTCCCCAAGACTGGGGGTAAAGTGAGTGGCATTCAACGAAAACAGAAAAGTAGTAGAAAAATATGACACAAGTCGATAAGAAAGCCCAGCCATACCGTCCCCTTTATACCCATTAGTGAGAGCTCGTCGTAGTCAGAAAATGCCACCCTAGAGCTTCACGGGACCGCGGTGGACCCTCACTATGGCATCTCGTCAATGTGCAGTTCATCCCTTGGCCCAGGTGGTCCACAATCATACCCCCTCACAAAGCCCTTCCTTTCACTCCTATTATTCCTATTATTCCCCTTTCTCCTCGCCTCTGCCAAACTCATATTTCCTCTCCTCCAAGGCTGTTCATTTACTGAACTCAGTCACTTTAATTCCTCGGTCCTCTCAGGCCGCTCGATTTCCCCGCACATTCACCACTAACACCCGTTTAACCAACCAAGCTATCATCCAATCTCTTTCGCATATGACTAAACCATCTCAACGTACTTTCATTTACTCTCTCATTTATCCCTTTCTTCACACCACACAACTCTCTAATACGTTCATTCCACATTTTATCAATTCTTCTCAGATCTAACACACCCCTAAGATTGTCCATCTGAACACATTGTACTTTTAAAATTTGTGCCTCTTATTCCAGACCAAGTCTCACTACTATACATAACACAGGTAACAGCATACCCTATATCTACTATCTATCTATCTATCTACTATCTATGACTATCTATCTATCTATCTATCTATCTTATCTATCTATCTATCTATCTATCTTATCTATCTATCTTATCTATCTATCTATCTATCTAATCTATCTATCTATCTATCTATCTATCTATATATATATATATATATATCATATATATATATATATATACTATATCATATATATATATATATATATATATATATATATATATATATATATATATATAATATATAAGTTTTACAGAGGATGAAGTCGGGAGTCGGAAAAGTCGGAGTTGGAGGTCGGTAATTTCTCAGGCGAGGTCGGAGTCGGAGTGCGGAAATTTTGAAACCGACTCCACAAACCCTGTGCTTGAGTGTTTGTTTGTTTAGGTGTGATTGCGGGTAGATATGTGTATGTGTGTGTCCGGTTTTCAACTTTCTTTTGAGGCTTTAAAATAATGGGAATCTTTAATCTTAACTAATAAATATTATTCTGCAAAATCCGACTAAATAAAGGAATCTGTGCCTAAATAAACATGAATACATTGACAACATGTCTTGTTAAATTTGAGTCTCTTAAATTCGATGTTCTGATGCTTAACCCTGGAACGGCCTTTACAGGTGATTTTGAGCGATATTGTTATTTTATCCTTAACAGAAATCTTTTATTGACATATCAAGTTTGATCATTTATTATTTCTGTTTCTGCTGCAGGACAGGGAGTTAGTCACTCGGTTTCCTATCTCTTATAGTTTCCGCGTTATTTTTTTTAGTTATTTTCCAATAGACCAATTTCCTTATAATTTTTATTTAGTTACCCCAAAATAATCTACAAAACACCACTTTCAAGGATACACTTTTATATTTTCTCTATTTCTTGTAGTTTTCATTTTATTTAGAATTAAATGAAATTAAATGAAAATGGAAATCTTTTAACCGTAGATTTTAACCTCAATTTTTACATTTAAATTGATAATGGTATCTTAATTCTTTGTTTTCAGTGAAAGAGAATAGTATGAAGGATTTAAATTAATTTTAAAAATATACCGTTACAACGTTCGGCAAACGTTAACTAGCCGGGTAATTTTAATCCGGTAATTATCGGTTGTGTTAAAAAAAAAATGGTCAAATGGCATTCTATGATTAATAAATGTCTTTCTACTTCTATTATAATCTTTCACATCTGCTCCTGTTTTGTGTTTCTTTTTTGAAAAACTACTCCTCATGAAGCTTTTACATCTCATTTAAATGCGAAATTCCTTAACTGGAGGATTTCCAAGTACACAATTCTAAAGAGCTTGGTTCCTCTCATACTGATCGAGGTTAGGAGAAGGAGGATGTATTATTCAGTGCTCTTAGCAATCTAAAATAATTGATTAGGGAAAATACACATAT
>JABUQX010102345.1:0-17500 GCA_015478945.1 Trachelipus rathkii | reverse complement strand
GAAAAGGAATCAGTTTTTGTACCATCGTTGAGCTTACGGTAATCGATACATAAACGAAGTTTACTGTCTGCTTTTCTGACTTTTACGACTGGGCTAGGACCTATAATATCATGTTACATGACTTCTTTACATTGTTATTCGATTTCCTGAGCTAATGGGCCCAGGAAACGTCGGACTGGTAGGCGAACTGGAAGGACATTCTCTACCTCTATAGTATGGGTGATATTTTTAGCCACCCCAACATCATAATCGCCGAAACTCAAGGCAGCTTGGTATTTCAGTAAGACGTTGATAATTGCATGCTTCTGCATCTCATTAAGAGACAATCCCGAGAAACAGAATTCCTCAGCTAATTTATCTGGAGTCCATATGTCCGAAATACTAGAAACGGGCTCAGAGCTAGGATCTACTGAGCAACTCTGTACTCTGAGATTGTTCTCTTTGGTTAATGGTAGAAAATATCTTGCAACTGTATTTTTTCTTATGTATTGCATTCTCTCTGAAGTGTTCATGATAGCAATCTGGGATGAAGTACTAAGGTCTAAAACTCCAGGGACAACAACAAATTATGGTTTTACTTACCCTGCAAACCTACTACAGCTAATGGAACATCCGGAAAACCAGAACCCTTTATATCGATAAATGTTCAAGAATATGGTGGTACGTGGATGGAGTCTACGTTTACGCAATTAAAAATTATATTCTAAGACTTTCATCCTTCACAACTACCTCTAAATCCTCACCTAGTTGGTGAATCATCTCCCTATGAGATAAATCAGGGAGTAGGTTATTGTCCCGCAAAGAAACAGCACCTAGCACCATCAATTATGGCATTAATTTGGTTAGAATCACAAACAAGAGAATGGGCTTAGTTGAAAAAGCTCTTTTGGAAAAATATAACGGCAAATTTACGTAAGATTGAATGGGAACTGTATGATTCCGTCGTAATCCATTGATAGCTTGAGTGCCGACTTCTGTAGAGGGACGAAGTTCTATGTCCTAAAGATAGTTAGAAACCAACGTTGAACTGATCATGCTTACACCTGATCAAATATCTACCATGCAACCGTAAGAACCCAAACTCTCCGGACCAAAAGAAACATAAACTACCAGTGGATCAACTTTGTCCTGAATAAGTTTGATACGCACAGTCCTCAATTTATTTTTGAAACTAGGTGAAGTTGACGGTGATTCAGAATCTGCGACGAGGGATGGCAAAGTATTCAGTGTTTTTTTTACCCAACTTCTCGCATTATCTGAGTCAGATAAAGAAGCTATCTCCACAGGATGACTCATTCATGTGGAGGATTCGAGTTTAAAGTTCCTGGATGAGAACTGTTGGGCTTCTCTGAAACTTCCATGCAACGGCCTTAGTATGGGATGCTTGGCACCACATACATGGATTTAGATACTGACGTGGTAACCTAGCTGCATTTCTCGCTTCTGCTGAAACGTGCTCCATATACACTTTGTTTTGGAAAGCGGTGTTGAGTTCCTTGGCATAGCCCCCGAATCATTGTCGAGGAGGAGAATTAGACTGAGGGTTGGCATTCCTTGGACTGGAAAGAGTATTTCGAGGAGGTGTTCTTTAGGAACACTTAATACCAGCATGTGAACCTTTACAAAATAGACAGACCATTCTGCGAGTCCTACCAGGAGACTGTGGAGGTGACTTCATAGATCGATATTTGGATCGTATGTGACCTATTTTTTTAAAGTAACTACAAATACCGAGGTATTTGAAGCACTCGTCAATTTCGTGTCAAACCTTATCACAATAATCACATTTTAACCTTCCTCTACCTTTGAATCGGAGGAAGTGTATGTAACATTTTGTGTCTGCGGGTTGGAGTCTTGTCTCCGGGTGTCTTTATAATTATTATTCTTACTATACTATTATTCTTGAACGCATTAGATGAATTTGATTTTCTATTGCTCATAACTACAGGCCTCTGGTTATGCGTATTCTGAGAATGGCTAAATTTAGAGCCTTTTAAGGTGTATATCCAACTTGGTGAGGTGGTGTCGTTTCTAATGTTATCGTGGATATCATTCGGGTCTTCTTTAGTAGATCTGAATGCTTTTCATATTTGCTTTTAAAACATAATTCAGATGAGATCTGGAAACAGAAACAGGATTCAAAGTTGTGCTATATTCCGTGTCATACGAATCTGCTAAACTGAAATCTTATCCAATGGAGTTCTGAATTGACTATCCAACTCCTGATCTCTAATATATTCTCTTACACGTTTTTTGACGTATGTAGGGAACTAAGTAGAAACGCCGTACGTAGAGAATCATGCTCTCGCATATTCAATCCTCTATAAGTTCGACGGGCTAGCTGTTCTAATCTGAGAGCGAACATATGGACACTCTTCTTTACTACGGGGCACTGCGTGATACACCTGAAGCCTGTACTCGTTTTTCCATTTTTCCTCTGTATGATACCAACGGATCAGATCATCCTTAAATGAAGCATAGTTACGATTGTCCTTGGTAATAAATTATTTAACTGTAGAAACGAACCTTCAAGCTGCTTGTCCAGCAAACGTAACCACTGCTGAGGAGCATTCGGGTAGTGAAGCTAGCAAGAAGCAACAAAATCCGGTAAATAAACTAAAATATTCTGGTCGGTCTCATACTTATATTTATCCGGATCAGCAACTTTTATCTTCTGGGAATTTTTTACTAACTGCATCAACAGCACAATAGCTTTGGTCAACAGATTGAAATGTTGGTCCCTTGCATCATTATTGGAGTTAGCAAAGATCTGTGGTGGTGATGGTTGAAAAGTGAAACCAGGATTAAATCATACATTATGGGACAAATTCGGAGAAGCATTCACAAAAGTTGGTTGAGTAGGTTCAGGAATTACAACAGATCTATAGTGAATGTTCTGAGGAACTGTCGGGAAAATCACAATCGAAGATTGAAATGAAGTCGTAGGAAACGTCAGATAATGTTATGGGATTTTGTTTAAATGTAACAATTCTATTATCGGCGTACCCATAATCATAAGTATTAGTTGTATTCCCCACGATCGGTGAAACCGGAGAACATACCTGTGATTATAAATCGAGAAATTTTATGGCTTTTAAAGTTTAATTGTACCAAAGTGCAATAAATTACCTCATTTGTTAGTAGCTTTGAAAAAATAAACAGTTATCCTTGTTTACTTGAATTATTAATTGGTAAAGAATTATAATCAACACTTATATGAATACGGCAAACCTTTTACTGACAATCAGAATGACAAGCGGATACCAATGCTATACCCATTCAACAAATTTTCAGACAAAAAATATCATTGCCCATGTCGCGATCATTTTTGCTTAGCATTAACATGGAATTTCGCGGCGGGACAATCCTGTTTAACGCCTTCCTTGGTTTGGATATTCGGGGATTAAACACCTTTATTTAATTAAAACATTAATCACTTGCGAGTAAAAAAAGGTTGTAAGACAGGGTTATGGTATGGGTCACAATTCTCGGTTTGGCAGTTGAAAAGGATAAATATTTGGGTTTTTCAGAGTTCTTTAGAAAGTGAGAAGGAATGGTTATACACTTGTAAACTCACTGTGTGTTCATATATATATCAGTCCGCGAGGGCTATTAAGTTGAATATTCAGTATCTCATAACATCAATGTAATTCTTTTTACATCGTATATATAATATATATATAATATATATATTATAAGTATATTCAATATTTATATTATAAGATATTCAATACCTGCGCTACACGTTACTATATAATGGATATCATTATATCTTTATAGGAATGTAATCACAGGGTATAATTAATAGTATTTATATATATATATATATTTCAGATATTATCATATAATGATATATAGTGATTACTTAAAGATTTGTACCATTACAAAATTTGGAGGAGTGTTTAAACTTACAAACTGGGAAGGCTATTTTGGCAAGAGGTCTTTCCTGGAGGAATTTTTCTGTTTGCCAAAAAGTTTGAAAGTGTGAACTCAAGCAAGGCTCCGAACGAACACGCATAATCATGCACAATAAATTTAATACTTTTTGATTGTAATATCAACTGTAATATAAAACTCATTATACCAAAGTTTGTCTCATTTGATACCAATAAAACATCGAAGGCACAATCAATTCTATTTTAAATAAGAGTATGGAATTAAATTGTACAGACGCTCATAGCTCTCAGAAATATTTCTAAATCACCTGTCTTCTAAGAAATTTGAAACAAAATAATTACATGGTTTGATTACCTTCTGCCTCTATGTAAGCATTAATTAAGCTGGGATACTCATTAATAAAATCACTTATATATTATATATTAATTCGAAATATCAGCATAATATAGGTGACGGTATTGGCGTTAGCAATTGTGCTATTTTGATAAGTCTCTAAATATTATACCAAAGTTATTAAATTTATCACTTAAAATTTTCATTTCTTATATATTATATTATGCATTATTATTATTTATCTGTATATTTATTATTTTATTCATTAAATATATGATGTTAATATGAATGCGATATGTTGAGAAGTATTATTATTATATAATCTTATTATATTGTTATTATGCAAAGTTTGCTAATCACAGTATAAGATCAATGTGGTATCTTGTACCCACATAGTGTATGCTGATTATAACCTTAACACATCAAGACGTGAAACGGGGCTTGGTTAGATACGCTTGTTGGACCTAAGGCGCACTTCCCGAGGGCGAAGAAAAGGAGTGAGTGTGATATGTGGTAGCTCATGTAGAAAGGGTTCCGCGCTTACGAGATCACCAATAGACTGATAATCTTGTTCTGCAGGTGATCTATATTAATGGAAGTTGGGGATTTCATAAGCGAGAGAGGAGAGAGGAGGGAATTTATATCCACGTTATCGAAAGGTATTTAGTAGATCGAGCAGATTTAGGATATATCGTATAGGTTGTTATATTTATACAATGTTTATTATGGGTCCTGAGTGACGTTGATTAAAGCGATCTTGTGCGCCGCAAGGGTATAACTCGGAGTTACTTACTGTTAGTTGTAATGATCGTAACACCTTCATCTCTGTCAGAAGACTAAAACGAACATATAACAAACAACAAACATACACATTTTAGGGCACACACACTTATTATAGAGACAAACACAAATTTGGAATGTCTTGGAAGACACCACATCGAGAGCATATTTTTTAGCTTAATGGTATAACTTAATTATTCGAACTCGCTCAAGAGGTAACTTAAACATTAAACAAGAATTAGTATCAAAAACAGATATATACTACTACTGTACTACTCATTATCTTTGCGGATCACCTACTAAGACTTATTTATCTGTTACTAAATTTATACTAGAACTAAGGATATCTACTACCTACCTCAAATTTTATTACCAAAATTTAAAGACTACTATCTATTAAAAAGCTAATACATATTCTTATACACTAACTGGACATCCAATTATCTTACTGCATATATATAATTAAACTAACTGACTAAGGCTAGATCTTTATAACTACTGACTTACTATCAAATAATAAATCAATCAATAATAATAATACATATAAATAATAATAATAATGAATTAAATAATAATAATAAATAATAATATTAATAATAATATTAATAAAGATGTAAATTTTCATATAATTTTCTTTTAGGGTATTATATGTTATTTTATTTGTGGACGTTAACCAGGGTTAAATTGAAACAATTATATCAACATCTCTAAACTTTAAATACATTGGTGTGAATTATAAAGAAAAGAACGTTGAGAGAATTTTCATTAATTATTGCAACTTAAATATTCGTACCTTAAATAAGTTAAACATTCGATAAGTTTTATAGCAGTGACGTTTCCTCAAGAAGTGGAATGAGTGAAATAGTTAAGGCTGAACTGAGGCGATTTCTAAGGTTATAGTACCACGGTTAGAATGTCATTTTGGTTTGATTACTTTAGATTTTGCCAAACGGGTATTATTAATTATTTCAGTTGTTTATGTGTAATTTATAGTATATGCATATTTCTTAAGTACCAATATATGAATTTATTATATATATTTAATATTATATATATATATATATATATATATATATTAAATAAGTAGAATTCTTCATAATCGAGAAACGAGAATAATATAATACTTGATATTAAAAAATATATCCACAAAGAAGAAATTGATATCAAAATGTAATCTTAACCTAATCTAATCTATGATCTACTTATTACCTTTTTCATTTTCCATGTAGTTAATTATATATACAATGGTATATATATTAATTATATTATAATTATAGTATATATTATAATTAATATATATAATATAATAATATAGTATATATATAAAATATGATATTAATCTATTATATATATAATATATTAATATTTTAAATATATATATAGTATATATGATATTAATATTTTAATTTATATATTAATTATTATATATAGTAATATATATATATACAATAATAATTATTATAATAAATATATATTATATTATATATATAAATGATATATATAATATTAGAAAGTTAATTGCTTTTATAACCAGTAGGAGGTATAGTAAATATATATATATTATTGGGATGGACCGAGATATATACTCGGAATAGCCGGGAGAGAATTAGAAAAATTATTCCGGGCCTATCCGGGGACCGGGATAATGTGAATAATTCATTTAAGACTTATATACGTTATATTATTTATATATATAACATATATTTATATATATTATAATAATTATATTATATATATTATATATATTATTAATATATATATTATCTTATATATAATTATATTACTATATTATTAATAATATTATATATTATTATTATATAATATATATTTATTATAATATATGATTTAATTAATATAATATATATATTAATATATATATATAATATATATTTATATTATTATTATAGTATATATATATATATGTTATTATAATATAATATATAGTATATGTATGATAATATTTTAAAAATTAATACTATTAGCTAATTATATAGCACTTATATCCTTAGTCCGTATTCTTTAAAGATAGTTAAAACATTACCTAGCTAGAAGTTACACTCATCCTTTAAAGAGGGTCATTATAATCCCACGTTCAAGGTTGTGAGAATACTTTTATAATATAAAAATATAATGATTATAAAATAAGTATTAATTTAAATTTAATTAAATTTATTAACTCACTACTAAAATATTAAGAAGCGAGGTCATTATTTATAATAAAATAATGACAAGTAGACTATCGATTTATAAAATGGTTGTAGGGATAATATATATAAGCTGAGAAGAGGATATAGAGAATACAACATGACTCAACATAGGAAATGGAGCTTAGGGTAATATATCACATTCACATTATATTTCTTTTCTTGAGGAGTATAGTGAAGATACGACTCTGCTTGCTATGGTTTGGGAGGTACGCTCTTTGTCTCTCTTAATCAGGCCTGGTTATTACTACGCATTAATGAAGGAATAGAGTATAGGTCTGAAACTTGGAATATAATCTATTAAGAAAGGAACATATCGTACAGAGGAACAAGTAACAAGTGAGATAGGAAATTATCTCAGGTCTGTAGGTTAATAGCATATATCAAGAAACCAAGAGGGGGTACACATCCAGGATTTCAAAAGTCACGAGAAAGAGAAAATTAAAAGAGATGGCGAACACGCGTCAGCAGCGGGAGAAGAAGGAAGGGCGCCACTATAGCGCAAATCACCGGCAATATATACATTTCGTGAACGACTATGACTGAGTGATAATTTGAGATTGAGCTATGAGCACGCATTTCATTGTAATAATTAGAACTCCGATATAAGAGCTTCCGGTATGAATGCGTCTGAGCACCGTCATAACGATTAGTACAAAAGAAGAGAAAACTGATAGTTTCTTCGTTATATTGTCTATGTTTCGCTGAATCCGGCAACATCGACACATTGTTACACTGTTATTGGTAATTAGGGGCGTTTAGGCAGACTTATCTCTTGCTCGCATGTTCACTATCACAAAGGGCTTGGGACGGATATTTTAGCGGAGAGGAAGGAATTGGGTATATAGGATTATTAGTTACCGATGGCAGGAGAAAAGAGAGAGAAGTAGAGAGAGAAAGTGAGAGAATTCTTCAGTTTTTCAGGTACTTTTTCGCTATTATCGTTCGTAAAAAACTGTCTTCTGGCAGCAACACAGGATTAATAGTTTAGATTTTAACGAGAGAATTTTATTTTGATTTTTAAATTATTTCAGAGAAAATGGTTACATTTAAAATAGGCAATTGCATAAAGGCATTTAAACGTATCCTTTACACTGACTCTTCTGAGCGAGCGCGGTTCGGCGCTTTAACAACAATAATCTCTTAAATTTCTTTATTCTCATTCTAACAAATACCTGTTCCATCTGTCTTGCGAGTTTGAGCAAATTCCATTGGTCCCCTTATTTGTGTTACGTCCTAGCCGTCCAGGGATCTCAGACGTTGCGGAGATTTCGAGCAGCTGGGCAACACTTACCGCACTTTCGAGTTTCACGGATTATTCGACCTCAGGCCAGAGAGAGGTTCTCTTTTAGCGCATACTTTCGGAGTTTCTCTTACGCGCTCCGATTCTGCGCGGGTCCAGTTCACTTGGGCACATCTATTCGAGAGAGGCCAGTTTCCTCGAAGGCACAAAGGAGTGAGTCTCTAGTATTTATTTTAGGTTTAGGGTGGTGTTTTTGGTCTTATATATTTTGGAGATTTGTTCTGGAGCGGCCAGAGTTATTATGTTAATATGGCGTCTCAGGGTCACATCACAGATTCTGTGACCTATTCGATTACCATATATTAATATACATTACTTTATTTCATAGTGAGGTTACGGTGTATATAAGAGATTATTTTCAGGCTAAAGATTGGGGGGTGTTAGAATGGTTTGGTAGAGGCACACGTCTTTATGACCTTATAAATATGAAATCAATCACATTACAACCCTCTGAGGTCTGATACAAACTACGAAGGAGGGAAACACTTCTATCTACACTTCCATTTAAATAGAAATCAATTGATTGTTCCGTTAATTAAGTCATGAAAATTTGGTGAGTTCAGTGATTCAGAGTTCGAATTTTTATATACTATGAATATACCTTCATTTTGGTATCGTTGGACAATTAGATAAATCAGAGTTTGAGAGTTGGGCTAGCTGATTACTTTCGTGTGGGCTTTTCGGAAAAATACTTGCTGTTGTTTAAAGCTAAGAATTTATAGAGAAATTCACTGCTCCGCGGCACGAACGAAACATGTACGGTGAGGATCTATATGTAGTAGTAGCTCGCGCTGCCTAGGCGGGAGGCGCTGCGAGTAAGGTATTCGTCGAAAGAGAGATATGGGATGGCGCTTATAGAAAACGTTCTCGCTCGACCATGGAGCGCGCATGTAAGCTAGGAGGGAAGACGCGAGGGATCGTGCATGCCTCCCTCCTTAGAGTGAGGGAGATCTCTGATGACTGAAAAATAAAGAGCAGACTACAGAGTGCAAAACAGAGATTGAAGGAAAGAATAAAGAAGAAATATGAGGAAGAATATGAAGGAGTTACTGAATTATTACATATGATAAGGGAGTATAGGAAGTTGACACTGCATCAAGACCGGTGCTTCAGGCCTCCGGTGCGGTTTGCCAGATTGTTAAATTTTATTTTATGCTTATGTGTATAGATAGCAATATAGGTGGTGTCTTTTTTATATATGTTTTAATATTGAGGACCTGTATGATTTTCGAAAATAATGGTAATTCAGTTTAAACCATGCAAGAATAAATTAAATTAAAATAAATTATGAATATAAATAAATAAATTAAATAATTATATTTCTTATTCTTTTATGTTTAATAATCATTACAAATATTTTACACGTTTTTACTTTACCTTATTTACTATAAAGCATGATTAAATTCACAAATCAAATTACACACACTAATAGAAGTCTCAGTCACACCCTCTTATTACCCCCCCTTACTTATTCTAGCCACCTCGCTGACGCATGCTGTGAAATTCTGTTTTTGAAAACATTTGAGCCTAAGTTGTATATATTAGAGGACATTTTTGAGTATATCAATTTTGGATAAATTTACAATAACTATAATAAAATCAGTGTTTCTTCATCAAGTCGATCAATCACTCACACCAATTATACACCATGGCAAAGATAACTTAAATGCCTTCATCACTCAGTAATGTAGCTTAGCTCTTACGATCATCACTAACTCGGAAAAAACTCAGGATAGAATAATATTACCCACTATAAGACAGAAACATAAACTACAACAACAACGGACCGGAAGCGAGAAAGAAAAACCTCGTAAATTCACCCCAGAGGCTTCACCGACCCACGACTTCACTATCAGCGTCCATTATCCCCTTGTCCATGCTCATGAGTTAGTACCATTTGGACACTGCAAACGTATATATTATTATATATATCCCGCAGAAGGTTGCCAATCACTCTAATATCAGCAGATTGCATACTCAACATTCAATACTAGCATCTTTTGTTTCTATTCTGCTTCTCCAAAACATCAACACGTATTTACGCTCTAATCTGTACTTGTTCTTCTTCCTCCATCTCTAACATATTAACGTAATCTTACCCTACACACAGCATCTCCTTTTAACATAACGAAATAAGTCCACAACATTTGGGTTAATTATCCACTATACTTCCAGATCCTACGCGCACAGCTGATTGCTAACGTTAGCAAAAGTTTTTCCCACCCCCAATTAACACGTTCACAAAGCTAAACAATACGACAGGTGAGGCCAAACCGACAGAACCAAAACCAGCATTATTATGAACAACGCGGAAAGGCACCAATCTTTTACACACAAATAAAACTTCGTGTAACAGTTAACCTTAGGTGTCCAGGGCTTTATAAAGCACTTACACCACCCACAGACAGAGCAAGAACTATCATTTGGTATGCACCACGGTTAATTCTTATTAAAGTCTTTATCTTTCTCCAGAAGGTGGGCGGTCCAAATGGATGGGAGTCATATTAGCACATTAACAATTCGGAGCATTAACGTTTCATAGATCTTACCCACCCCCCTTAAACCACAGTACATTTCATGACCCCATGGAGAGGAGAGGAGTGGCAGGAGAAGTATTTTATCAAAGTACTTATTAACACTCAACATTGGGTTTTAGAGCAAAATGGAGGTTAATAGAGGGCAGGTTGGCGAGACACAGTGATGTGTTACCCTTATATCATCTAGTATAAACACAAATAGGGTATTCCCTGCCAGTCTCAAAGCGAATGTTACAGGGCTGGGAGTTGTTTTTTATAACACTTGCTGGTCAGGTGGCTAGCCCATGCTAGGACGGCCCTATGCCAACTGAACTAAGAACACAGAGGGATAGTTGCCGAACGGGGCAAGCCAACGGGTGTCATAAGTCCACGATTAGGAGATAGGGCTGCGCTACTTTATTCATAGTAACTCAGCGCACACAAACCGGAAGATTATGACTCGAAATCTTACTCGCGTTTTATACCATTATTAACAGAGGTCCTCCATCCGTTGCCGTAACACGTGGGGTCAATTTGCACACTACCTCGTAAATAAAGAGCCATACTAACATATGAGTATGGCAAAACGTAACCGTAGATATTACCTGGTCTAGCGCCCAGGTTTCATTTCCAGCAGTGTTGAAAATTACTCAGAGGGTATTTTTAATTCAATACTTATTACATTCTCAGGCAGCGGAAAACACTAGTGCGAGTATAGTGTGAACGAGTTTGCAAAGTCAGTTTTACCCGGGTGTATGCTATACACAATTATGTACTAGAATCCCCACTAGGTCTGCCTGATTGTTACGTATGATTTTCTACCTTGTGCCGAGGTGCTCTGCACTGACCACACTTTTGCCACCCCACAGCGATGAGTGGACGGAGAAGAGACGATGCACAATAAAATTTCCTTCGGTTCGGTGGGATTGCCTGAACAGTGGTTATATTTCACCACAGGAAGATTACTAAGAGTTCTTTTACAGTTTACTCTAATCGTTGGAGTAGTTGCGTACGAAGGCAGGCCGAGAGTGACGCGTTAAGTTACCATTGCTGCTAGCTAACCCTGTAACGGCAGAGGTTCAATCACCACCAGGAGGGGGTGAAATTACTCAGTTCAATTCTATACAGTAACTTAATTAATCAACATTGAGACGGAAAAGGGAAAGTAGAACTTGAGCAAGTACAGGATTTATACACCTTTAATTCAACATTATATGATCCTCGGCCGAGGTATGTATATGAGGTGTATTTTTTCACACCTTATTACAGGTGCGGCTGAATAAAGCTGACACTAACGTGCAACCTGCCTTGACAGCGCCTTGAGTGTGGTACAGGCAAGATTGGCATACTCCTGTAGGTGGGTTGTTATATATTCAACCAGAAGGAAGATTCAGCAACGTTCATCATATACATTTTAGTGCATTTCAGTAGGGCCATGTTGATCACACAAAAGTGCAAGCAATACTCGTCTTCTACATCTCTCTTATTTGCCCACCAGGTGTTGTATAAATCGACCACGCAGGGTTGAATTAGCTACAAGAAGGGGGTGATGTTAAGAGCGAGAGAAGACACGAGAGTGTCTGCAAAAGTGGTGTAAACCGCGTGGAGGCTCAATTTCCACGTTTACCTATTATATATATTACAGCTGGTTAATTCAATTATTATATAATATATAAGACTTTTTCCAAGCTTATAATCATCTAAACATTAACTTATACGTATTAAGATATTACCCTATACATATTAGACACCAGTAATTAATATTTTATACTTAAATATAATTACTTTAATTTCTTTATTAACCTGTTATTATGTTAAATTAATAAACAAAGTATATTAATATAATAATATTAATTTATTTTTCTATGAATCATTAAGGGCTATTAATTAATATTAACAAATAAAAATATCATCTAATCAATAATAATATGGATATATATATCCACATCAATAAACGTTATTTAAAAGGCATAGTGGATTGAAGCCTGGGCTTTGATACCTCCCACGTCTCACTTTCAGCGGATTATGAAGGGGAATAAGAGATTAACGGGTCCGAAAATTTGGAATATTAATCTATATATGGATAAGGTTGATTCCGTGTAAATTTCAAGCCTGTAGGAAGTATATAGACGGGGTGTCACCGCGCCGAGGGTTGGACGAGAACCGATAGATTTGAGCTTAACGCGCTTAGTGGCGTGATCATGAGTTGTGATGAGTTTATACAAACCCGAACAATCGTATTGGGGACGAACACGACCACTTGGAGGTCAAACAAACCGAAGGTCTATCATTATTATTACATCGAAGAAGTGTTTCCGAAGGAAACACTACCTGGTTGTTTTAAATACCCTTCTACGTATCCTTCGAGTGCACCTTCTCCAAATACTCGCTCCGTCAGCGCCTTGCAATGCATATCATTCAACCTACCCTTATCTGGTGCAATGTCGCTTACCTCGACTCAAGCTTAACAGTGCTTTCAGCAATCTGACCTTTCGCGGTATGGAAGTCTCGAGTCCAGCGCTGGTCGGCATGAGAGCGAACGGCGTGATTACCGCCTCCGGGTCCGGCATCACCGCACTCGCCGCAGGGTCAAGTATTAATTATTAGTTCGTCACATTTTTGGTTAGTTAAGTCGTTGCGCTCTGGCGGTTTCTTCTCGCAGATCTCATTTCAAAAGTCGAATATATAACATCTACCATGGGAGTTAGGTGTTAACTGGTATCAGTAGCTAAAATTTGGACAAAACCAAGAGCAACAAAGCTCTTAAGTGATGAAGAACTGGACTCCAACGATGAAGTAAGTAAAGACACAGCTTACAACCTGCATATAAAATAAATATCGAGTTTGTTTGTAATTGGCTGAAATTGGGTGAGAGGATTCAGAGTTGTAGTTTCTCAGAAATACTTGGTATATGAACAATCTGTAGAGTGGCTCCGGCTAAACACGAGTGCTGGAGCCATGATGCGGGCCTGATTAATAAACAGACTCGTATAGACAACAATGTTGGTGTGTTAATATAGGGTTATCGAGGTCGTAGACCTCGAATTAACATGATTTTGTCAGGTTATATTAAAAATAGGTTCGTTAAGGGGATGCTCTAAGGTGGAGACCGGCCACTCTCCTTTAGCGTAGGGTGGGGTCCGACTGGAAAAAAAAGGAGCACAGAGTGCAAAACAGAGGAGTTGAAGGGAGGAATGATAGAAGCATGAGAATGAAGCAGGAGGTCCTGAATCAGAGGAGTGAGGGAAGTTGACAGCTGCAACACTCTACGGTGCTGGCTCCGGTGCGGTGGCCGAGTTTATTAAATATTTGTGTAATGATGACAAAGATTGGTGTCTTAATATAGTTCATGAGGGACCCGTAGAATATTTCAGAAGATAAGGGGTTTCCATACCAATCAAGGAAAATAAAAAAAAAATAATAATAATACACTACAATTGATTTTAAAAGTTTTACTTATTCTTTGAGCATAAATTTAATAACTTACAAATTTACTTTTACATACCCTATAAGCTGTAAATCACTAATCAAACACATCGCTAGCCCCACCTCCCCCCCACCTGCACACCCCTCTACTGACCATCACTGTGATCGTATATGCGATGACTAACTTGATACTATTGATTAAGACGTTCACATTTGAGTATCATCTTTTGGTATCAAACCATAACATAAAATGCAACAAGTTCTTTATACAAAACACAATCAACCAAATAATGCAGACGTAAAAGTTTTCTCAGTAATCAAGCTTACTTAGCATCATCTGAACTACTGAATATAAACCCACAAAGGACAAACATTAACACAGATCTTAATCATGGAATATAAGCCAGGTTCAACATTAAGAAAAGTCCACATTATACAACAGTAAAGCAACGCTAACAGACTGGTGATGCAAAACGTAAGCCTGAACTGACTGTTTACCTCAAAGGCGATAACTTCTAAACGATATTAACGTTGATCTTATAAACCAAGCACAAGTAACATTTACAACTAAATGGTGCTTGCACGATGGTTGCGTGACCATGCGAATACGACAGAACGAGCGCCTACGGGAAAAGTTAATGACTAAGCACTGTAAGTATAAAGGATATTTCACCATTAAAATTCGAAATAAGTTTCTAAGCAACATCTAAGGCAGTTGCGTCAACTGATACTAAGAAATATACTGCCAAGGGACATGAACCGTAACCACAACTATTAAACTTACACACCACAAATATGAACTGTTTAACGAAATTTAACAAAAATTACCGTAACCTAACTTAACTCTAGCAGTTTAGAAGTTACAAAAAGTTCAGTCCACAGACAGTAACCACTAGCTTCTTTCATTTGTACCCCTGGGTAAAGGGCAAGTGTGCTTTAAAACCATTTGGGATGGGACGCCCGCGAAAAAGCGGGGTAACCTCTAATTCTTTACGTGTTGTCAAAGGCAATAAACTTAACTAACATATTTAACGTTCTAATCGCCTCCTTTACGCACTGTTCCACTCACTTATCTTATACTTCACACATCAACCGGTAACATGTTTCACGTCATCGATCTAGACATATTAAATGACAAGTTTAATATTACATTCGTACCACACAAAATTTATACACAACGATTGGTTTAATTTTATTCGTTAATACACTCTTTATGGAGTAGGGATTGTTATCGGGAAAGGGGGTTTATGCTAAACCGACGGTAAGAACAAATAAAAGGTTCCACATTTAAATAAATGATGTCAACGGAGCTAATAAAGGCGCACTATACCAACCATGGCACTAGTGAAACTAATTAATTCTGCAAATCAATATGACATTCATAAATGAAACCCCGAAGAGAAAACTCATAGCGAAGTTTAAGGCGAGTACTCTTACGTAGCAAATTACACGAGAGTAAAAGTTTTTTACGGACTAGATCTCTCGTATTTGGGACCTTAGACTGCATACACGTCCAAGGCTCCTTTCAGGAAATACCAAAACTCTATTAACAAGAATGAAAAATGGATTTTTTAAACGCTTTAAGCTTTTGGCACATAAGTGATGTACAAAATACTAGACTTATTTTATAAAGAAACAAAATATTGACCACACTACTTACTGGGCAAGGACTTGAAGATGTTTAACGAATTTAACAGAAAAAGTTGTTCCAAACTAAAAGGACACTTACCAGGTAAAGCAACTTAACAATGTTGAATAACACCAATGCACGGATTTAAATCGTAGTGTTCTCAAGTGTTCAACTTTGTTTTTTTTTGTTCTATTTCTTCCTTCTCCCAGAGGGCGGATATCGTCTTCTCCTAACTAGGAAGTGTTAAAAGGCCGGTTAATGTTTAATAGCGCGATTAGAATTATACAGGATTAAAAATAATAGTCTCTTGTAAAACACCAACAAAAACTGACATCCGTATTGGGACACGACAAAATAACGAAAATCACCTGACGTAACACTATTTTACACTCGCTGGATAAGCAAAATTTCGTATCCTATTCCTCACATAACAATTTAATCTAAGAGTTTAATCAAAACAATACATAGACTACCAACAAAGCGTAGAGAGCAGGGAGACTTCAGACACAGTGTAAACAATAATAACCGTATCTAACCTAATTCATCCTTGTAGGACGCAGCGGAAACTGAGGTCATGTGCGAAGAGCTAATCTATGCTATAAAACACTCTTAGAATCTTGACGAGCTAGTTAAGCATAAACCTATTAATCCTGAAAGTTTGAAAATCCTAAGTGAGTTACAAATAAACAAGTCAATCCAAATACCATACTAACATGAAGGTAACAATGAACACTACACGTTAAAAAATATTAGTAATATGTTACACCTTCCATTATCCTTTGTTTTACCACTTAATCCTTAAAAAACGTACACACGGCATACGAGATCAGTAAGAAGTACAACAAAAATCAAGACTTAACAACATCACCGATTATCACACCACGGAAAGCGAAACTTGTACTATTAACAAATCCAAACCACGTTCTTTGATATAAACTAGTCTAAAGACGAACAGCACCTAAATAATATAATCTGAACATTAACAATGTTTCACATTAATAACATCCTAACATTAAGGTGCATCCAACGCTAACGCCGTATACGGAATGAGAGAAACACTATGTGAGAAGACACAGGGATATCAAGTGTAAAACGAAACAAATAAGGGAGTCAATTAATATTCTCGTTCGACACACAACAACAACAACAACAACACAACAACACAACAACAATAAACATAGTACAGAAGATAAGTTCTTTTGGATAACTAACCGCACGAAATATATGCAACGTAACATTGTTTTTCACGAGTTAATTATAAAGCTACACGATAGGGCATTACGCGAGAGCCTCCCGAAATCATGTACAAACGATATCTAACTACAACTTAAAGCACCGAATAAACGCACTAACATTAACAAACTTCGCATTAACAACACTAAAGTAATATACACTGGTCGTTCCAAACGGA
>JABUQX010102344.1:0-19898 GCA_015478945.1 Trachelipus rathkii | reverse complement strand
ATATATATATATACAGCGTGGGCATAAAACCGGCCCCATCTACGAAAAATGATTATCAATAAAATATTTACCTAACTAGCTACGACCGTACACGACGGGTATCACAACAATGTGGAGTATCATGCAGATCATGTCAATGCATCCTTCATGGCTTAAAAATGAAACCCTACCGTGTGATTGTTGTTCATGAAATAAAAGAAGCGGATAAGTGTAAGCGTAATGCTAGTGAATGTTGCTGGGGGAAATGTTGATCCGTTTCTCTTCTTTTCAACGGATAAAGCTTGGTTTCATCTGTCGGGTTACGTTAATTCCCAAAATTGTCGACACTGGGCTACAGAGAACCCACACGAGTCCCTGCAAATGCCATTACACGATTTAAAAATTGATGTTTGGTGTGCTCTTTCTGGTAACAGAATAATCTGTCCAATATTCTTCAATGAAACTGTGAATACCAATGGTTACCTACAGGTCTAAAGGGATTTCTCTGCACAGTTAACTCCAAACGAAACTATGCCTATTTCCAGCAAGGCGGGGACACCTGCCATACGTCGGATCTGTCATTGACTACCATACATATTTTTACAGAGGAAAGGACCATCAGCAAGGGTTTGTGGCCTCCCCCGGTCTCCCGACCTCTTACCATGTGAATATTTCATGTGGGGATTTCTAAAATCTAGTCTACCACAACAATCCCAGAACAATTGACACATTGGAAAACAACCTACGTCAAGAGATTTCCAACATCCCACAACGTGTATTGAAATGTTTTCAATAACATGCTTAAACGTGCATAACTTTGCTTTGTTCTTGACGGAGAACATTTCGAGCATAGACTTTAAATCTCCTGCTCTGTTAATTAAACCGTGGGTAAAGGTGTCCTATTATTGTCCTATTACTATACTACTATTTGGATTAGACCTGACATACGTACGTAGGTCGGTAGATTTATTATTGATATTCTTTTTTTATTAGATGGGGCCCCCTGGATAAATAAATATATATATATATATATATATATATATATATATATATATATATATATATATATATATATATATATATATATATATATATATCTTTCTGTAATATATATATATATATATATATATATGTATATATATATTTATATATATATATATATACTATATATATATATATATATATACTTCTTATATATATATATATATATATATAAGGTGGGCTTCCGTTAATGAAAGTTAACGCCGTTAATCATAATCGTTAACAAAAAAAATTAACAAGCGTTAATCATTAAAGCGTTCATCGGTAAAGAATGTAGAAGTTAACGTTAATCGTTAACGTTAACCGTCTACAAAAAATGTAGGAATAGTAATAATTTTTCATTATTGATTTGCAAATATTTAAATTATTTTAATGAAAAAAATTAGTATATATATATATATATATATATATATATATATATATATATATATATATATGTATATATATATATATATATATATATATAGATATATTTACCGGTAACTATATATATATATATATATATATATATATATATATATATATATATATATATATATATATATATATATATATATATATATATATATATATATATATATATATATATATATATATATATATATATATATATATATATATATATATATATATATATAAGATATATATATATATACTTCTACTTCATATATGAACGGACTTACAGTTTTAATACAAATATGTATATTTTTATAAATTACAACGCTTATTAGGCCTACTTCTTATATTTTTCAAGAAACACAAAGAACCAAGTTCGACTAACAAAAGAAGAAGTTAATGACTCAATGAAGGGCAACAGTCACTATTTTTTTTTTTTTCTTCAGCGAACCAATGAGAATGAGAATGCAGCATAAGAAAAACATGTTAGACATTACTAAACGTGTAAGAATAAACACACATTGAGACATTAAGAGGAGCGTTTATGAAATTTTGAAAAAAAAAAAGATTATCTGTTATAGAAATGGAATCTATACAATTTAAAATCTGATAAGAAAATATTTTATAAACTCGTAAATTAAGGTAACGGTTAACGAATGTAGGAAAAATTTTTAACTCGTTAACGTTACTTCACAATTGTAACTCGTTAATAGTCTGTTACTTCATTTCGAAATTAACCGAAAGCGTTAAAAGTTAATGAAAAATTAATAGCGAGTTAATTAACGGATTAACGCGTTAATACTTACCTTTTATATATATATATATATATATATATATATATATATATATATATATATATATATATATATATATATATATATATATATATATATATATATAACAAAACATTTTCTGTTTATATATATATATATATATATATATATATATACAGTATATATATTAGGGATGTACCGGAACCAGGTTCCGGCCGGAACCTTGATTTTTTAGAAGTTCCGGTTCCGGCCGGAACTAACTTGGTTCCGGCCGGAACTAACCGGAACTTTTTACTTTTTCAAATGTCTTTCTTAAAAAAATTCAGTAATTGATTTGTCATTTACTCAGTTATGATTTTGCATAAAAAATAATATTGATATATATGAACAAATATCATGATAAAATGACCTCGACTCTATAGTTTCGAAAACTTTAAATATGAAACTATTTTCACACTCGAACCGATAGCTTTAATACTCTAGAACAGTGGTTTTTGATTTTTTTGAGATTTTTTTGATTTTTTTAAATTTTTTTAGACACAAATTGCTTTTTTAATTATTTTTATAAAATTAGTAAATAATCCTAATTATTACCTAATTAATAATAAGTTTAGTAAATATAATTATTATTTAGTTTAATTAAGTTATTTAAATTATATATATATATATATATATATATATATATATATATATATATATTATATATATATTATATATATATATATATATATATATATATATATATATATATATATATATATATATATATATATATATATATATATATATATATATATATATACTGTATAATATCTGAGTACTCTAATTTTATTTATTTCTTTATTAAAAATGACTTGAAACTACATTGATGAATTTACTTATTATATAGATGAAATATACTTATCATTAATTAGGTGATAGCTATGATTAATTATTAATTTATAAAAAAAAATTTGCCTAAAAAATAAAAAAAAATAAAAAAAATAAAGTCATGATTTTTTTATAAAAAAATCACGTAAAAAAATCAGTTGATTTAAATAATTTGATTTTTTCTTTTGTGCCAACCCTGCTCTAGAATCTAGACCTGGGGATAAATAAAATTTGTACAGGGTATTATTATTATTATTATTATTATTATTATTATTATTATTATTATTATTATTATTACACTGGTCAACAAAAAAAGGTGAAATTTTCTTGGATGGACTTTTGTAGCAGATATATAGTAATTCGGATGTGCTGATTCCATATATAATCTCGGATTTGCTGTATCATATCCCGTTTTCGTGCAATCATGGATCCCTATTTTTGCATATTCCCTAGGAATGACAAATTAATGTCGCCTCGTAGGCTGTATAGACGTTACAATCCCGCATATATCTACAGTAGCAGCAAGTTTACTGCGGTCGATATTCGGGAAGCATGTGGATAACTTTAGTATGTCTACATGTATGGATGCCAATGCCCTGGATGCTGGATGATGTCTACCATCCATCTGAAATACAGTCAGATGGTCCGTCATTGTTTACCCAGGGTGAACTGAACTTGATCTTGTACGAGTTGTATTTGCCAGAAGTTGTCCTCTGGGCTATTTGGCTTTCGGGTTGCATGAAAATGACTACTAGACCATGGCACAAGAGTAATATTTTATCGTAACAGAGAAGCAGAGCTGCGGAGGTTCTTCCAGTCAGATGGTAACCTTGTGTATTGCATGAAGTTGCAGGCCTACTACTCGCTATGGGACTCCCAGCATGTACGATGTACGTGAGTGGCGACTGTTTATTAACACTTCAAGAGCAGTTTAAAGTGTGTTGTTACACAACGGCAACAGATACGCTTCGGTTCCAGTAGTGTACTCGGTACGGATGAGAGGGTATGTAAATATCAAAACAGTTTTGGAGGCTACAATATCAGGTACATGGATGGTTAATATGCGTCAACCTCAAAATGGTAAACATTCTGCTCGGTCAGCAAGCAGGTTTCACCATATATCCTGCTCCCTGTGCTATTGGGACAGCCGGGCGACAAAGGATCACTGGACCAAAGAGAATGGCCACTGAAACCTTGACGCCAGGTGACAGGAACATCATTATGTGAACCACTTGTACAGAGAAATCATCATCTTACTTCACTACACATAAAACTTGGTTTGATGAAACAATTTGTGAAGGCCCTAGACCATGATGGAATGCTTCCGTCATATATGCTCAACGTTTCCTGGTCTGAGTGACGAGAAGAAAAAGCTGGGATATTTGATGGCCTACAAATACGGACACTCTCCGTGATGCTGCCTTTGCCACAACAATGACTGTGTTAAAGGCAAGAGCGTGGAATACTTTTTCAGATGAGTACAGAATTTTCTGGGAACAGGAAAGCCGAGAACCACTAACACTGTACAGGGAACTGCTAGACAGTTTTCATTCTCATGGATGTAAAATGAGTAAAAAGTTGCACTACTTACATTTTCACCTAAGCAAAATTTCCGGTAACCTAGGCGATGTTAGTGATGAGCAGGGTGAACACTTCCATCAAGATCTAAAAAGTTCATGGAAGGAGCTTACCAGGGCAAGTGGGATATCAATATGATGGCCGACTATTGTTGGAGCTTGATGAGGGATATTCCAGACGCTATGCACAGTAGATCGTCTACGAAGAGAAAGTTACTACCATCGTAGGTATGTTTACATTAATTAAACCCATTCCTTCTATTACATTCATTGTTGTCCCATATTACCCTTTATTCATAGTTGTATTATATGTTTAACATATATCTATCAAAGACATGTATCATATCATTGCGATTTGTTTCTCTCCCTTCATATATCCAATATATATATATATATATATATATATATATATATATATATATATATATATATATATATATATATATATATATATATATATATATATTATATCTCTATAATTGCTGACAAGACCCTCTTGAAAAGGTAAAAATCATAAAATTTTACAAATGTGTGTTACACACAATATCTCACAAATGCGATGTGATACGCAAAAACCGATTACATTTTTGGAATCAGCACATCAAATATATCAATAATCAATTGCGAAACCCTGTCCAAGAAATTTCATGTTTACCAGTGTTATTATTATTATTATTATTATTATTATTATTATTAAAAGAAATTAACTTTAAAGTAGAAATTACTACAAAACAAAATATTAACTAAACTGTTTTAAAAAAATTTTAAAACAAGATTTCATAATTATCTTATTTAAAAATGAATTTATCTGTATATTGAAATGTTGTGGAGTAGGAAAATAAGTTGTTCTCCATGTTGTGGAGTTAAGGCAGTGATCTTATCCTCAAACACGTACCAGCTCCTGATATAACTTTACAACAATGCTCTTCTAACGGACCTTTTTAAACTTTGAAGACCCATAGAACTTTATATAGTATTATTAAATTTTACTTAATAAATTTATTGATCCGCTTATCCAAATTTTGGCTTACAGAAAACTAAGAGAGCTCACAGTATGGATATGTCAAGATGCTAGAAGAGAGACTTCACTTGTTAATCAGACAAGTTTAAGTAGAATATGTAAGGTGTAGCGGAAATCAAAAAGTTCCGGTTCCGGCGGTGCTACTTTTTATCCTAATATATATATATATATATATATATATATATATATATATATATATATATATATATATATATATATATATATATATATATATATATATATATATATATATATATATATATATATATATATATATTTGCCGAATTATTTTTTTCGACAAAGAAAATAGGAATAAAAATCTATTTTTTTCCTAGCCTATTATAATTTTCTTTCCGACGTCCAAAAAATTCATATAAATAAAACATTCTCTCCCTCCCGACTCGTAATTTTCTTATTGGTCGACCGCGTCGTACGAGCTTTCAATCCCCCCTACTTGCTTCTCCTTTCTGATAACACTTCCCGAGTTTCCATTTCGCCCCAATTTTTTTTCTAATCCTAGTGCTTCTTCTTTGTTTTGTTCGTCGATCCTTATATTTTTCATGAATTCTATTTACATATTCCTGATAATTAAAAACTTTTCTAAAGTTGTATTCATGAAAATTCTGCAACGGAAATTTAAATCATTTCGCGCCCGTAAGGCTTTAGCATCACGTATCATCTTTCCCCCCCCCCCTTTCATGCTCCCCAAGCCAGCTATTTGCCTCGCCAGGATTTATTATTCTGATTTCGTGAGTCCTATAGCATGTGCATATTTCGAGCCCCTTATGGTGAATATTTTTCAGCTGGTGAGTCTAATTTTTTTATATATATATTATTCTAATCCATATTTTCTAAAAACTTCTCAGCAAATACTTCTAGGGACCGCTATGCTAAAACTTTAATACCACCTTCTTGTTTGGTGCATTAACTCAGGCCCGCGTGTTTTTTTTGTGAAGCAGGCCTAAGGCTCACGCTTATGAATAGTTTTTCTTTGAGCTATTACCGAAATGATTATGTGTTCTGAGAAGCCTCATTATCTTTATATTATTATTATTATTATTATTTTATCATAACGCGAGTGAAAAAGAGAGAGGCTGTATCTTTATATTATTATTATTATTATTATTTTTCATAACGCGAGTGAAAAAGAGAGAGGCTGTATCTTTATATTATTATTATTATTATTATTTTATCATAACGCGAGTGAAAAAGAGAGAGGCTGTATCTTTATATTATTATTATTATTATTATTATTTTATCATAACGCGAGTGAAAAAGAGAGAGGCTGTATCTTTATATTATTATTATTATTATTATTATTATTATTATTATTATTATTATTATTATTATTATGAGTTTTCAAAAGTATTATTATTATTTCGATTTCTAACACGTTGATATTCGGTAGAGTTTAATAAATATATATTTTAGGATGACGCCCTCAAATAAACCTAAAAAGTTTATTTAGAGAGTGAGCTTTCGGATGAAGTCGCCTGCATCCCCGGCACGATGGTTTTTAATTTTTCTGAAAACTCCAAAATTTGTGATATCAAAATTTGATTTACTTCCTAAAATTTTATATTATCAGTTTGTGGCGTATTATTATTATTATTATATTTTTATATTTTTGTTTTTGTACGCTCCCAAATAAACTTAAAACATTTATTTGGTAGCGATTTTCGGAGGAAGGCGCAGGCCTTACTAACATGAGATATCCCATTTTTTTGGGACTCTGAAATTTTTAATTTTTATGCCTGATAAGGTATTTTAATATTGTATTTTCTATAAGTTTTCAGGAGGGTGATATTAATTTTGTAGGTATATTCTCTATAAGTTTTCAGGAGGTTATTATTAATTTTGAATGTATATTTTCTATAAGTTTTCAGGAGGAAAATTTTATTATATTTTTGTGGAGAAAGGAAAATTTTTTTTCATGAATTTAGATAATTTTTTTCTTTTGATTTGGGAACTATGAATGCAATCAATTTATGTTTTTAGGAGGTATTCTTTTTCTTTGAAATATTTTTATGAATTTCTAGTGGGTATTATTTTAAATACATTTTTTTGTATTTCTCTCTGAGTTTTTGAGAGATGCATTATTTAAGTTGTATTTATATATTTTTTTCTTTTGAATACATTTTAATAGGTTTTTCCCTCCGAGTTTTGAGGGAGGTATTATGTAAGTTTTTTTATACATTTTTAAGGTTTTTTTCTCATCGTATATGAGAGGGTGGTATGTACATTAAGAATGTAGTTTTAGGTTGTGTTTCATAGGAGGTTGAAATTGGTATATCCTCCTTGTAAGAAAATGGTCATTTTATACGGTATGATATGTAATGCAGGGTTATGTAATTTATTTTAACAGCGTTTTAGAGGGCAGGTATTTTTGGTCCTCGATTTTTTTTGTAATTTATTTTAACAGCGTTTTAGAGGGCAGGTATTTTTGGTCCTCGATTTTATGTAATTTATTTTAACAGCGTTTTAAAGGGCAGGTATTTTTGGTCCTCGATTTTATGTAATTTATTTTAACAGCGTTTTAGAGGGCAGGTATTTTTGGTCCTCGATTTTTATGTAATTTATTTTAACAGCATTTTTAGGGCAGGTATTTTTGGTCCTCGATTTTATGTAATTTATTTTAACAGCGTTTTAAAGGGCAGGTATTTTTGGTCCTCGATTTTTATGTAATTTATTTCATTTTAGAGGGCAGGTATTTTTGGTCCTCGATTTTTATGTAATTTATTTTAACAGCGTTTTATGAAACTTTCCACTTTCGCTTGTACCTTTGAATCTTACCCTCTATTTTTGAATCACGTATATGTATTTCCCTATTTGTAATTTATTTTGATGTTTCATCAAAGTTGTGTATTATATTTTTAACACCACTTTTGCATACATGCCTATTTATCTTTTTATAATAATCCAGGTTGGAGAATTTATTTGTGAAAATTTTATAATAAGTTTCTTTATACTTTTTTTTTGTAACATTTCATGTTTGAATCTATTTTTTTTGTTTTTTATTGATTCCACTCTTTTGTATATTTTTAGGCAATCGAGGTCGTAGTTAGAAAATAAAGTTTATTGGAAAGATTGTTGTTCGTTTGCGCTATTTACCCCAAGGCATCATTACTTGATATCCCAGAAAGAAATTTGGGAGAGTGGCGATCCTCTTCACTCTGAAGTTACCTCAAGAAGTTTGTGAAAGAATCTCGCAAGACATACACCTCCGATTGCCAGTCTGAAGTCGCAGGAACAATAGCACATATAGGTTAGTCAAAATCTCACGTTTCAAAAAGTATAAAGGCTACTCTCAATTTTATATTTTAAATTAACTTTTTATTCACCCCTTTTGAATATCTTGAATAAAAATAGCCACTACTTTAAAGTAAAAATAAAGTAAAATTTGGGGGTCAAATTTTTTGTAATATATATATATACATAACTAAGCATCAAAATTGAAGCCAACACAAAATTACTCACATTTTGCCATATTGGAAGAGCATATATTACTCATCTTATGATAAAAGTTTTATCGCAAATCTCAATATATTAAATGATAAGCAATAAAAACGCTGCCACACTACAAAGGCACATGATCCCCACAAATATATAATTTTCACCACGAATATTCCTGCTCATAATGCACAGTAAAAATTATATTACCACTTCGCACTCAGAGGAAACCGTTTTCCTAACATAATATGAAGAAATTTATAACCGAGAAACCAATCTCTCTCCATCAAAACTCCTCCCCAAATGATTATACTGACGCTCCAGAACGATCCGAATCGCTTCAAAACTATCAGAATGATTCATCATCCCTCTCCCAGAGGCAAAAATTGGATAACTACAATAAATATGGTAAAAATAGCAGTTCCACCACTCTTGGAGCTTTCGACGCAATTCTAAATGTGATAAATCACAGAAACGCCACCACTCACAAGGCATATTTTGAAAATATTTTTAAAGATGATTCTCAAAATTTGAGTCATAATAAAATTTTAAATGTTTTGCCTACCGCTAACTTTGATAAAGATTATAACTTTTGTTCAAATGTTCAATTAAATGCACCTAATTTTCATACTACATTTATTAAAAAGGGCTTTTTATACAAAAAAACAAAATATGATTGTAAACTCAAATCAAGTTCAAAAGAGATTTTAGATATAAATTTGAATGTTG
Organism: Trachelipus rathkii; assembly: GCA_015478945.1. NCBI lineage: Eukaryota > Metazoa > Arthropoda > Malacostraca > Isopoda > Trachelipodidae > Trachelipus > Trachelipus rathkii. Next base: position 10,062 of record JABUQX010102344.1, on the reverse strand, counting down.
TAACGTGCCCCACATCTCTTTGTAATCTGAATGCACCTAAAAATGTAGATCAAAATGATTTTCAGTCGCATATTTTTATAAATAAAAATAATACAAAATGTAATGTAAACTTTGAAAATGCTTCTCATGCAAATATGAACTCTTATTATTTAAATGCTCCGCGAAATTATGAAAGTTTTAAAAATGTTATCTCATGCAAATCATTTCACGAGAATGTTGAAAACCATGTTTCACGTACCAGATTAGATACTAATTATTTTAATGTTCCAAGTAAAATTAATGCTAAAACACACTCTACTAATGTTGAAAGGAGGTCACTTAATGTTCAAAATATAAATTATTTAAATAACTATAATAATGTAACTGAGAGGAAATTTCATATACTTAACATGGGCACCGCTGCTCAAAATGATGATTTTAAAAATATTTCACACAAATGGCTTGAAAACTATCATCTAAATGCTCACTCCGACGACACCTCTCAGAATATTTCAGTTACAAATCTAAATAAAGCCGATCCTCAGGAAACTATAAATGGTTTTCAAAACGCTAACTCGCTCTCTTTTAAAGCTTTGAACTCTCCTGAAGATGAGGTGTTGTTACCTTCAGAGAGTGGAATTGATAAAAAGAGTGATAAAAATATAAAAATTTTAAATGTTCAAAAGTATATGTGTGATCAAATCGAACCCGCCAATGCTGTCTCTCTTAGCTCAAAATCACACAACACACTAGATAGGGTGCAAAATGTCTCTTCTTTTTATTTTTTCAGTTCTGAGTATCCTGCAGATGATGATGTATCCTTAGCCGTTCCAGAGAATGTACCAAATGAGATGTCGGAAGGATCTGTAGGTTTTATAAACAATAATTTTATTAATCAAAATGCTTTCTTTTCTAGAGGTTCCCCTGCTCAATCATCTCATCACTTAACTAAGGATCAGGTTGTTAAAACTACTTTCGGCCCATTGCCAAAATATGAAAGTAATATTATTAATGATAATTTTAAGCATGTTTTTCTTTTGAATGATATATCAAATTTTAATAATATGTCTTTTAATATTAATAATAAATTTAATGAGGTAGTAATACCTATGGGAACAGAAACAGTTCAAGTAGAACATGACGAAAAGGGAAAATCCAACTCTGAGTTTTCACACCTCACTAGGGGTAACCCTATCACCCATTTTAGTAATACTAGGATGTGGGATAGGAACTCTTATATAACTGAAGACACAATATCTCACACTAAAAGCAGTAGCAATATGCATGACAAAAGTCTGGATGATTCCAGTTTAGCACAAAATGCCGCATATAGGAAGGAAAATGAGGAAAGTAATGAAAGTGTATGCATTGATATTGATCTTGCTTCAACGCAGATGAAGCATGAGGAAGGAAATAGAGAGATGGAAAAATGTGATACAATATGCACAGAGGATGCGAAGGTTAAGAACAGCGATGCTGTAGGCATCTCACATAGCACTCTTAGGCATGATATTGGCTATGGGACATCAATAAACAGTTTGGATGGTGAAATAGGGGTCAGAAAGCGCACTTTCAACCCCTACAGACGGAAAAGAATACTAAGTAGAGCACATGACAAAAGTAATATATCTAGCATAGCACACCCTAGAATAGATAATATTACTCCAAATTTACTTTTAGATAGGGATTTCATTCCAAATGAAACTTGCAAATTGAACCTAAATTTTAATCACTTTCAGCATAGGTTTCAAAACTCTTCCTCTACTTCTGTTATTTTATCTCCATTCCAATTTAAAGATTCCACAAATTCTTTCGCTGTGTTGATGAAAAACTATGATCTCTCCCCACCATTGATGTCTAATATAGATTTCTCTTTACCTTCTAAGCACGCTCTCCCTATTCCACATGAGAATCTCTCTCACTGCACTCCCCCTCCCCCTCCCCCTTCCACCCAAAAAGACTCCTCAGATACCGTTTTAAATTTTAGTGAGGCTATGTTTTCAGACTCTTTATTAGATTCTCACACTCATGTTTCTGTGCAAGATAGTTTACCCTCAGACCCATCATTTGATAAATATTTAGAGCCTCACCCTCCATTTAGTTCCTCTCAAGTTGAAATTTTCACTTCTAATCAAAATATGAGCTCTCTCTCTCCTCCTCAAGTAGCAACTTATTCCTCCTCTTTCACTAATGACGCAGTTCCATTTTCAAACTCACAACCATCCATTATTAATTCACATTTAGAGGAAAAAGAATCGATCCCCACACCCCCACAGAAAAATTTCAAATCTAAACAACAAACTTCTCTCTCAACGCATAATTTTTCGACCTTGTCTACTCAAACCACACCTGAAATAGACTCTAATATCACTTTATCTCAAACCAAATCATCTTCTTTTTCAACTTCAAGCACTAAACACAGTAGTTCTCAAAGCACCATCCCACCAGAGCTAACTTTGTCTTCATCATTTGCAAACAATACAAACATAATCAAAGATGAAAAAGCAACATATCATTCCCTCATAGGACCAGCCTATTTTCTCGATACTGATATATCTTTTAACTCTTATACATTAAACAATAAACGCTTCCTCTTAGATACAGGTTCTAATTCAAGCCTTTCAAAAAAATCTCTTATAGTAGAATTAGAAACAAAATTTGGAATAAAGATACCGCTAGTAAAAACTCCTATAACTTTGAAGTCGATTACCGGGGATATTTTTAATCAAATTGGTACTACCCTTTTGCACATACACATTAAAAACATAGTGGTACCAGTAAATTTTATTGTCATAGACGACTCCCTGTGTGGTTTCAAAGCCGATTTACTTTTAGGTACAAATTTTTTAACTCAGCCAAATATTAGGTTTGAAGCTCACAAAAACACTATCTCTATTATGTCTGATACAGCTTACATCTCTATGCCTCTAATTCCTATATACCCACAACGTCAAAGCCTTCCTAAACCTCAAGTAAATCACAACACTTCCTTGCCTCTCTACCCTAAAGACACAAACTTTGCTAATGATATTATGATAGACACAGATACTATATACAAATTAAGCATTATTGAAAATGTCACTCTTGAACCTTACTCTAAAACCACACTGTCTGTAAATGACTCTATTTATATGAATAAAAACATAGCAGATGTAAGGTTTGATAGCAAAGCAAGCGCTTTTGATATTGATATAGCTTCAGCAAATGTAGAGCATTGGAAAGGTGATAGATTTAAAGTGGCATATAATAAGCACAGCGAATGCCAAGATAGAGAGCAGCGATGAAATATCCATTTCAAATGTTACAAATAGGCAAAGCACTGATGATAAAAATGCGCAAAACAATATTTTAAATGTTAATGTACATGGAAAGCGCACTTTCCATAGATATAGAAGAAACAAAATGTTAGGTAGAAAAGATGTAATTAGTAACACACCTTTTGCATACACCACAAACTATGTAGGTAATAATTTTTTGAATAAGAATAGTTTAATAGGGCATACTTTTCCAAACTTTCAACATGGTTTTCAAAAATCTTCTTGTTTGAATAATATAAAACCATTTGATTTTTATGATAGCACAAATTCAATAGAGAAATTAGTTGGAAATTTTAATCTATCTCCACCATTGTCAACCAACACAGATTTCTCTTTTCACTCTAAGCATACTCAAACTATTATGAATGATAACTCTCCTCAGGGCACCACCCCTTTCTCTCAAAAGGATTTCTCAGACACGATTATATGTTTTAATGAAGAAACGATACCAAACTCTTTATTAGCTTCTCACACTCTCGTTAGCAGTATGATTTAACTTCTGAACAACCTTTTCATGAATATTTAGAACCTCAAACACCTTTCTCAGCTCCTGATTTTACAAATCTTTCTAATCAAAAACCACTTAAAGTAGCCTCACGCTTGTCTTTATTTCAAACCGAAGCAGTTCCATATAACACTGAGTCATTCACATCTCTCATAGAAAATTTAACTTCCTCTCCTCCTTTAACAAAATTTTCATCAGATTCTCAAACTATTCCGTTACAAGATGATGCACATCCTACACCAAAACCAAAGTCTCAGGAAACCACTACCGCACTTTCTATGGTTGTCGCACAACCGCCAGTCTTATTTAAAAAAGAGATTGTGGTCCCTCCTAAATCTAAATCTCGACGAGTTTTCTCTAACCTTTCCATTTCACAAACAGAAATAAAACTCATACTTTCACAAGACATATCTTTTGAAACTCTTCCAAATCATCCTCCACAACAACCTTATTCCTACGCGCACCGACCACCTCCAAAGCCAAACTTTTTGTCTCCTTCACCTCCAAGAAGGCTTACTTTCAAAGATCTTCCCACCGCAATACCTCCGAAACTATCCGTTGACGAATCTTCTGCACCTCACATTCAGCCTTCAGCACCTCACTACAGTCATTCATCTCATAATCATCACCCTCCCACACCACCCCTCATTCCCACCAAAATAATCATCTTCATACAGTAGCACCATCGATACCAACTCCACGCTCCACACCACCACCCTTCCACCTATCCCACAAGAAACACAAAGCATTCCTCATTCCCATGCTTGTTAAGGACAGACAACGAAAGGTACAAATAACGAGGATCCCGGTGGCATGGCAAGTATTATGTTCCTATCTAACTCATCCAAGTCCGTGAATATTTTTAGTTAGTTTTCTTTTATAAAAAAATAATAATTTACATTAAATATATTAAAAATATAATCAAAAAAAACCTCCCGAAGTTTCGAAGAGAACAAGTTACGTATAACTATTTACACAAATGTATAAAATTTATAAAATCATAATTTTAAAAATTCTAAATTTTAACAATATTCAAAAATAGGAAAATGTATGTAAACTCATTTTCCAGAATTAAAACATTTTACTTTTCTTATCCAACAAATATTGATACACGATAAACCACCATCTCTTCTCATAAAATAAATCTTTTCATATATTTCTCACCATCAGGAATCATGTGCAATTGGTTCTGCTCTCAGTCCAAATTTTATCAAACTTCCCTTTGCTCTGGGGAATAAAAGAAACTCTAATATGAAGGTACACCCCAAAGATTCCATAGCAAAATACATAGGACTATGATCCAAATTCATCACATTCATACCTATCTAGAGAAAAACACACAGACTTAAGGCTGCCACACGAGAAATATATACCAACAAATACAAAGTCAGTCGGTAGTAAGCAAAAATAACTAACCAACGATCTATAGTTTACTCTTATTCACTTATTTGCATACCTCGCTCTCGGTATAGAAGTCTAGAATTTTTTATCCCAAGATGAAAATGAATACTCCCCAGAATTAAGAACTTTATGATAACAAGTAATTGACGAAAGTCCAAAACGAAATCTTAGCTTTGTCAAAAGATCCCTGGTTCTATCTCAATGTACAACAACTTCAGCCTTCGAGCACACCCCAGAAATCAATAAAGAGGTCTTATGGACATAGGGCGTCCGTCAGCTTCGCCAATACCTATCTTGAAACCGCCACCTATGATTGATATTCAAAAGCTCAAACACCTTAGAATAGAATAGTTACAAGGATACTACGAACTCCCACGTTATAATTTAAAAACTGCATCAATCCATAGTAATACAAACACTCCTTAACGAACCTACAGATAACTCTTAACAATCAGTCTCAAAGTCAGCGTAAATTCATCAATTTCTTCAAATAGAGCTTCAACAAGAGCTCTTAAAACTTAATACATTTACTCAATCCACATACACGACCATCTCAAGGATATATTATAATTCTTATCTTAGCAGTTCAGAACTATTCTGGAAATGAAACGCAAAAGATACTCATAACACCTCCTCTAAATCTATTCATGTATGACATCCATACTTGAACTTAATTCAAAACAGCAGCCAAACTCTACATACCACCAACAACACTTCCTGCTCAACGTGAAACGTTATCATACTGCCAATTTCTTACTTTCTGCCTTAGCTTCTTTATCCAAGGAAAAATCACCCCTACATATTATCCACCATCATACCCTTCTCCGAAGAAACCCCATGAAGCTTTCCAAAACAATCATTCCATTTCCAACATCCTACTTCAACCACGACACTTTTATTCTGAATCATACGCATTAAACTCCCTATCCATATTACTTTTTTAAACCATAAAACATTAAAATTTATCCTACAGCACAGTCATCTTCAGAACGACTTATTTGCAAGCACTTCAACATAATTAACTATTTGCGTTCCTTCAATCTTATACATCAAATAGATTAATCAAGTTGTTATCCTGTCACCATTACTTTCATAAACCCAACCACTACATTCCTAATTATAAATCATCACCCTTACCAGTACCTATACACTCTTAAAGTTGAAACTATACTTAATCTCCTTCCTTCTTCCATAACCGCTTCTATCTCTGTGCCCTATAAACAGCAAATTTTAGGCACTGCCGCTTATTTCCTTTTCGAAGGATGCCCCTGGTATCTGAATATTAACTCTTTCAACATACCTCCACATTCTCTTTGCAGACCAACTGGCTTTTCAAAAGCCCCAGTTTCTTCTGAACCACCTTTGAATCCTGAGAAGATAAATCTTCTTTACCTTCCAAGTTGAATTATAAATCTATTCATCCACTATTGGGACGCTCGTTGGATACATAAAAACAAAGACTTAACAGACCAGAACTACATCAACATCCATTTCATTTTCATATCCGGCTTTTCTATTCTCTGCATGGCAGGAATTTACTACTTTTACAGGAATTTACTACGTTTATCTTAAACTCCGTCCAAATCAGGCAGTTCCTGTCAGCCCCTCGACAAGCCCACTTCGTCAGTACCCGGGTATCCACGTATACCGTCCTTCACGGCGAGATCGCCAATTACCAGAACCGAAGAACAATTTCAACTGTTACCCACCATTAGAGCCGAACTCTTAGCTCTCAATCATCGCGAAACTCGTGTAATACAAAAGCTTTACCTGGCAGAGGATCTCTTTGCCGAATTATTTTATTCGACAAACGAAAATAGGAATAAAAATCTATATTTTTCCTAGCCTATTATATAATTTTCTTTCCGACGTCCAAAAAATTCATATACTAAATAAAAGCAAGTTCTCCCCCCCCCCCCCATCCCGACTTGTAAATTTTCTTCGATTGGTCGACCGCGTCGTACCGAGGCGCTTCAATCCCGCACCCCCTTTCATGTCCCCAAGCCAGCGTAATTTGCTCGCCAGGAATTATTATTGCTGATTTCTGAAATCCAAATAGCTGTGCATTAATTTCGAAGCCTCCCGGTCTCTGTTCTTTCCTCGGTCTCTTCCTCAGGATTCTTTATACCTTACTGCGGTTCTTACTATCCTCCATCAGTTGTTCACCCTTCCCCCAGTGGCGCTCCGCCACGCCTCCCTGAACACACTATTATCGTTGCGTGAAGGGATTACGTTTTAGCCCGAAAACTAGTGTCTTCTTATTGCGAAATTTTCAGCTGGTGGGTGCGCCAGTCACACTTCTGAGCATCATTAGCATGATCGTATGGATTATTATCTATGTTTGAAGGCCAAAGTATTAATAATGTACTATGTCTCACCTAGCAAGTTATAAACTTCTTTAATCCATAAAAAAGAACAATAGAATTAGCTCTACCCATTACCTCATCCCGAAGATACCTATTCCTTCTTGGGAGATGTTGGGCACGATGGCCCGGGTCCGGAACAGAAAAAAGAAAAGAAAACGTGCATCAGAGCAGGAGACAATCCCATCACTGTCAGAGACATAAAACTTCTATACGCCCTCCACAAAGCGTTTCGGTGCGGACTCCGTGGATTTTAATATTTTTATTCCTTCGAAGCAGGCCTTACGGTACATCTTAACAACGACTTAGAAAAATATTAGTTGTAGGCTAATGAATGCTAAAACATTCTCATGCCCTCCTCCACAAGATATAGGCAAATTGATTAGAGATGTTTTCGTGCTGAGAAATTAGATTATGTGGTTGTCCTCAAATTTTGAGCAACAGATTTAGCTTTAATTATTGATTAAGAGTTATGAGTGAGTATTATCATTACAAATCTAGCAGAACAGTTGTAAAAGAGACCCAAATTAATTTATTTTAAGTAGTAGGCTTAATATCTTAAAGCAATATAATTAGTGCTATATATATATGATTCAAAAATATATCTCGAAGTGATAATATAATAATAGATCGAATGGGAGGCGCTGACTCCGTTATTATATACATTATTATTACTATATGACATAGTATTTTGATCAAAGCGACGTAGTTAGATAAAAAAAAGATAGATCGTGTAACTGAGCAATCTTTAATAATGATAAAGAGTTTTCTCATTGGTCTACATCTTAGTCGTCATGATTAAATAAGAAGCAGAGTGTTCTGTTGCGAAAACACGGTGAATCTGATTTATTTAATAATATTATTAACCTATCGAGTGTACGCTCTCATTATTTTGATTTCCTCGCACGAGAAATATACAAGGCGTCCTGCATCTTATTTTATGTGATCTTTAGTTCTTTACCAGAGCTCGCTGGTGGTATCACTTGTGGCGAGAGTTCTTCAACAAACTTCTTGACGAAGGTAACTCAGAGGTGAAAGAGGAATCAGTCACCTCTCCCAGAATTACTTTCATGCGATGAAAGAAAATGAATAAGCGAACGCGTTAAATTGAGCATTTTATGTCTATCCTGAGTCTAATAATTATAGTGTTCTATACCAACATTTATTAACTGAGTACATCATGTTCATCATTATGAAACTGGTTCTTTGAATCGTTAGCCAAAGAACATATTTTTATTGTTTGCTAGTCGCGAAATATATTCTATTGTAAGTGTTCAAGTGAGAGGAAATTGGTTCAAGTAAATGATACAGTCAGTATTTGTGGCAATTTATTAAACTTTATAAAAAATATAAAATACATTTAAATCTTTCAAAATTTCCTTAGCATCGAGGATATAAATCACACATTTACTAAATTAAACCTGCCAAGTATATAGGTAAACTTGGTTAGTTGCCGCCCTTAAAATAAAATTTACTAAGTGCACAAATTAACAAACCCGCAACACTTATAAAAAAAAAAAGAGAAAAAAAAAAAAAATTTTTTATTTGAAGATATGTTATTCATGAATGAGATAATTTGACTGCATTAATCAAATTTATTTACATGAAAAAGTATTTTAGTTTTACAACTCGAATTTCTATAACAATAAAAAAATAGTAGACGACAGGTTTGCTATTTCGTGGTCAAATTAATTATTTTTGGTATTATTTCCTGTTACTGCTTCCTCTCGAACCAAAACATACAATCTGTAAAAGAACTATATCGATCATTAACTCGAACTAACCTCACTATCGTTCGTCAGCTTTATAGCTCACCTGCACGAAACCCACACTTTGAGAAGAGATACCTAAGTTTCCCAAAGACCATATAAAAGAGAATATCTTCGAAAGGGCGGTATCCCAGCCGCCTATGTTTCAGAATGAGTGCCCTTAGAACCTCTATGCCTGATCCAATATCTCACTATATTATAGTAACTCTTTGTACAAAAGGATACCGGAAAGAACAATAGGTGATCCCCCTACAATAAGACTGCGCGCGTACACCTTCTAAGTTTATTGAATGTTACAAAAAAGGTTAATTTTAGCACCCTCATCAGCACATGACTAAAAATTATCAAAAATATACCCGGAAGCAACGTTTAGTATCGTTTTTTTCACTTCCCGGCGAAGAAGTCGAGACAGTAAGAATTACTGAGCAGAAGGGAATACCATACCCAACAAAAGGTCAGTCTTAAAGTCCAGCAACTAGATTGATGTCCCAACTTTACAAATGGACGAAAAAAACAGATCACTAAAAAAACTGGAAGCCTGTAATTTACGCTTTCAGTAAACTCAATTTTTTGTTAAAAGCATATTAAAAATTAAACTCTTCTGAAAAAATAAACAATCCTGTATCTTATGACTCCCATTATAATTTGAGAGAGTGAGGATCAAGCATCTGATCGCTGGAAATACTTAAATATAATTCCAGTCAGCGGAGAGATCGAAAAGTACAGAT